>UYWX01000057.1:0-63611 GCA_900622495.1 Hydatigera taeniaeformis
CCAAGGCAACCCTTCATTTAGACGGCCGAAGACGACCCCCCTTTTCTGCATTATTTTCGTGGAAATAATTAAGAAGGCTCGACTGATACTGCAGTAGTAATTGCAAATCCTCAAAGACCTCCCTCTCCTCATCACCTCCAGCCAGACACTTTTGCAGACTCTAAATAAATAGTAACTGTTAATTAAAAATAATTACTTATCTGATGGGACAGAAACGGCCTCTTCATAGCTGCGTCGAAGATGTTTGCAGATTATATATTGCAGAATTAAGGATCAGAAGTGGAAATTTAAGCTTTCGCATTACAGAAAAGGAGAGTTTTAACAATGCTGTGCTTTGGTATTCGACGCATTCAAAGAGGGCCGAGATGCATGAGTAGGCAGTGGGAGCAGTGAACACGACAGCCAACACCACTAGGATCAAAAAACCACGGCCAAAGTCGGTGGCTTTTAGCCGACCTTTCATTTTTATCGCAACACTTCCATCACCTCACGGATTGCAAGGCATTCCAAATGCCTGTCACGTTCCCAGAGTAACCAATGGTTCCTCTGAGTGATTAAAAAGTGCTCTTTTTATAGGTTGCAGGTGGGATACGATTATTCACAAGTGTCATTTATTCTAAGTCGTTCTATGCGACTGTAAGCATCACAACAATTTAAAGCAGCAAACCTCCAGCGCTATTTGTTGCATAAAAAGCTGCTAGTACAGCTAAGCCCGGGCATGGGTGGTTTCATTTTTTAGCCAAAAGTGGGACTCCATCTCTTCGAACTGTGCGCTACCACTTGGGGCTGTCCAAGTCTTGCAAAGGTTGTTAGCAATCCTATGAACAAGACTAAAAATTGTTTGTGCCTCAGCTACACTACACCAGGCTTAAGCTTCAATTAGTCCACTTTGGGCCTAAAATGCGTCAAACCTACCTCTTGAGGCGGAATATCAAACGTGATTGTTCTCAGATCCACCATAAAGCACTCCTCCACGCAGGGTAGGCACAAAAATATCCCTAAGCATTTACAAGGCAAAAAAAAACATAAAACTGTCAGATTTTTAAGTTAAATAATGCAAACTGCCTGTCACATTGTTCGTGCATGCACATAATGCGCGTTTAAGTAGCATCGCGAACCAAAAAATCTTTTCATTTACGCCAAGCCATGCATTGGCCCTTTTTCCATGGGGAGAATTTCCTTCTATTTAAAAATCTTGTGCAAAAAAAGTCCCGACATAACTTCAATTTATGTTCTGGAAAATGCGCATTAATATGACTACTACCACCGTACACCTCAAATCTAGAAAATTGTATGGTAAAATCAAAATTACGAAATTCACCTTCCTTCCTTGTCGTTTTATTCACTGATGTCCGTTAAATTTGCCATAAATGAGGCAAATGGGCAATAACTCCTGTGTTTTGGCTTTTCTGCGCGTCTTTGCCTTTTATTCCCTGGCAGTCACTAACAAAAACCCAAATATTTGCCGAAAATTTTGGCTGAAAGAGAAGCATATGGAGGACAATTTCGTAGCTTTGTCATGCCATGCGACTGTCACTTAGGCTGTTCCCTCCAATGTTTAATGGTAGTCTCACGTCCTCTCCTTCCAATAACTCAAGTCACTCATTTACCACAAGGCAATAATTAATTAAGTTATTTCTGCTCTTGGCCAAATGAGCAGTAAATTATTTTTTGACACACTCTCCTCTCACAACTTTGTCGTTTCTACTGTCTTTGAGGTGGCAGAGTGCGAAGCCTCACAAGCGTCAGAGTAGGCTGATTTGGCAGAATTTTTGGACCTTCAGCGTCTGTCAGGGTGGCATACATTAAAATTTGCGCTTTAATTAATTTCCCCTCGTAATGAATCCTTGTTGTGTATATTTCGGGTTTTACTTTGCTTTGGAGCTTCTCCCCTGTATAATTTATTAATTCAACGAGGAAAGAAGTAAAGTTTTGGCTTGCAATAAATGCAATGCAAGGCAGCCTGTGTTGGGAAAAAGTGGCAAAGTCAAAGCGAAAATTTTACATCAACGGTGAAATCTAATTTTTTGGCCTCCTATCATTTTTGCATCAGCACTTACATTTTTAGTTGTTTTTGGATAAATTCGTACTGCCAGGCGTGTGGAGTGAAATGCACAGACCTTTACTGCCATTGAAAGTGCAACCAGATTTGTGATAAAACGGTTTGCATTCAGCACTGAGGTTGCAGGGGCCATTATCCGACTGTGTGATAATTAAACTGCATTTGTTTGAAAATGACTGTAAAAATTGTCAAGGCTTGAGTCTACCGTTGTCCAAAGGCTCTCCAACTTTCATGCTTACAAAAAAAAAAACTGTAACCGCTGCAATGCGTTGTCTGATCGTCGGTATAGGTTGGAGGTCACATGAGGAGCCGTAAAGTGTCTCTCGAGTGGACAGACCGAAAAGCCATGGCAAAAGTGCAACCTCTCTTGTCCTTCTGCTTGAATGCACTTATTTAACCCACATGCTGTGCCTTCTACGGTCTATGGAGAAGTCTCAGGCAGCTACAATCTAAAATCTTCCCGTATTATGGCTGACCATGGAGAAGGCTTCAAATGTGTTGCATCCGCATTCAGTTTACATTAAATTGCTGTTAAAACAGATTTTGTTTTTTTATATATAGAGCATCTCATTTGGCATGTTTTGAGAGTGGTTCAAAGGGGGCTTGGACGATCCAGATCCTGCTTTTAAATTTTACAGCCAAAAACAGAAAAGGTGTGTCCATTTGAATTTGGTATTTTTTTCGAGACTAAATGACTAAAATCGGTGGCTTAAATAAGTGGAAGGGATGTGTTGGCTTATAAGGACATTTTACGCAAATGACTTGAAAACCTCCGACTCACCTGGTCCCTTCATACTGCCAGGCATCACACGACCCAGTCGAAAGATTACGGCGCGTTCATACTCCTGCACAACCTGGAACACAACGATAACAACCGCTTCTGCGTTTTAGACCACTTTTCTCTCTCTACATAACCATTGCTGCATCATCAAACAGATCGCATTAGAAGCAGAAGGACCGCCTGTGTTGAATGCATTCCCCGATCCTAATGGCGAGCTAATTTATGGACCAGACAACTCTGCGTCATGACCATGCTGCTCTGTTTCATCAGCGCTTTCCTCTTTTAGCACTGACCCTGCTAAATTTTTTTGTGCATTGCACTCAACTTTAGATTCGCTTTTAACCAAATAATTTATAATTTTGTCATTAGACTCTCCCCTCCTCCACATTCATGCTACACCAAGCTGATACACTGGTTGACCCTCCTGATGCCTTCTTTCACTTAAAATAAAGCGGCTCCTTTGCTGTGTGTGTGCATTTTGCTAAACTGAACAAAAGGTTTACTAATGCCAATGTATAAAGTATGCATGATTTATCAGTCCTCTGATCGCTTTATGGCAGAAGCGCAAGGAGTACTGAGGGACTTTCATGCCTTGCGATCACATCTTTACACCGCAGAGCAGGAAGAAAAAATGAAACAAAATTTATTTTCCAGCCCAATTGAATGTTGACTTTTAATTTACTGAAATATTCAATTGGGACATTTCTCTCTCCTCTGTGTGTACAACACCCCACCGAGACCGGGGCACGACTTGTCATCATGCCGTATGGTCAGTGGAATTGCTCTCTTATTTATCTTTCTATGAAAGGTTTGAAGGTAGTCTCTTGTTTTCAACTATGTTTCAGACAAAGTAGGCAAGAAGTTTGCTGTCCACTTGGTGTGTGATGTGGTTTGAACACAAAGACGAATGGCGAAGTGACAGTGGAACGAATTGCACAGTTTAACAGATTCCAAAAGTTAAAACAACTCATTTTCAACTATTTAGTTATCATTAATGAATGCGCACTTACTCTGAATTTAAAATACTTCATAATGATTTTATAGCAGGCTGTGCTAGTCTTTGGTCAACCCTCTTTTACTGGATGCATGTGTTTTGCTGACTTAAGGCAAGACTTACCTTTAGGCAGACGAAAACTGACACAGGAAGGAAGAGGACGAAGACTGTATAGGAGAGGAAGTACAGAATGTGTTCGCAGACTCCAGATAGTGCCCTGTTTCCGGTTGACATTTCCTGTGACAACACGAAAACACCTTGGTTAGTTCGGACCAGGCCACACCACAAATCTTGCACCGAAAAATTGAAAAACATTATTTCTCCGCATTCATGTAATGGTAAGTCTGGCTCCAATCAAATTAAACATTTAAAATATATGTTGCATTGGTTGCATCAAATAATTTTTTTGCTGGAATTGCAGGTTTGTTCTCACTTTGTTGGCCACTATCCTGCAACCAAGCGGACACATCGGTCCCGTAAAACAATGAATGCGGGCAGTACTCAACTACAGACGTGTTGTTTTGATAATGATTGTCATATTGTAGACTATACAGACAATTTGTGCCAAAGTAAAGCTGAGCAATGCTAGTTCTTCCATTGTTAAAGCTTCCCTTCTTTTCCACTTATTATTGTGCGTGGCTTCTCAGCCGACGGCATTCCTTACACAATGGCTAGAAGGAAAATCCCTTTTTCGCTAAAATCAGTGAGCGTGAATAAAGGGTGCATGTGAAGGGAAACAATTTGCAAGTATTCAACGCTTGAACAAATTTCAATTCAAATCAAATGCTGAGGCTCGACGTCAGTCAAGTAGAAGGGCACCACCTACTGCCAATGAATGTCCCAACACAGGCACTGTATAATTTGCTAGTTTGAAGACTTTCTCAAGGTGGATTAAATAAGGTGAGCAGGATCAGCCTTAACAAGTGGACATCAAGTCTCGAAGAATTTGCCGCTCTATGCATTAATGAAGGTGAGTTAATGACACACTTTTGGCGGGTACAGACGCTGCACCCTCTTGAACAAGCGAAGGGTACAGAGTTGAAAAATTCTGCAATCAATCCCAGGGGAACTGCTTTCATTTTCCCATTTCAGATGGCTGACCGTATTGTATCGCCATTGTGGGTCGTGATTTACTGTCCTACATTCAATCAGTACTACAAAAATCACAATTTACCAATTTGAACTGCAAGTCTGGGTTGGTCAGTGAAATGTTCAAACGGAGGGGGAAAATAGTGTGCTAAGTGGAACTTTTTGCGTCAATTTTAATCATGACGTGCATGTTTGTCTTCTTTTCAAAAGTCACCAAAAATAATTTCCGATTTTTAAAGTCTCTATGGTCAGATATATTTCCAGACACACTTATGATATTTTCTGATACAAAACGGTTTATAAAACCGTTGCGCCGACATCCTCAAACACCCCTTTAGATTTACAATGCACATGTCTTGCGCAGTAAAACTGCATCAAAACCCCAACCACTTGTCACACAGGCCAAGTCAGTGAATGCTGTGCTGTCTTTCCGTCAAAGTCAACATTTTGCAGTTGTAACCCATCGAAGTCAACGGTCAATTGGCCAGGTAAGTTAAACAGTGTCATTTTTTAATCACTGGCTGTGAGAAGCACGAACTGTCAACTCTAGTTCTGCCCACTGAAATTTGACGCAAAGTGAAATGGTGGTTTACTAAAAAAATTGTCTATCTCCTGCATGATGAACATGCACACTCATAGCCGCTACTACTGAAAGCTCTCTGTTGGAGTGGAATCAGAGGCGGTCCGGAAATCTCTGCACATTTTATTGCCGTCATTTTCGCGCGAATCTTTTCACACAGTAGGTTGGTAACACTACTGAGCTAAAAAAATTGGCACAAAATCAAGTGTGCAGGTATTTGCCTGATGCACCCAACAATGAGTTGTGTCTAGGCTAAGTCAAGTTGATGGATAATAAACATCGTGATTCGAAGTGGAAATCTGAGTATGATTGGTCGCCAGTTATATTTTTTGAACAAATAGAGCACCTCCAATGAGCAGGCTTCACTAAATCGCTAAGGGTAAAGCCAAGCCACGAGTCTCGCCTCTCAAGTGTTCACTTCTTAATTAATTTATTAATGCTTCCGCAAACAATACTTTATGCGAACTCTTTTACAGGAAATGAAGTATAAAGGCATTAGCGTCAACTTGTGCCTTTTACAATGAAGGAGTTGCATTTGCAAATCTCTCGCTTCACTATTCACTAAACCTCGTCAACTCGTGAATTTTTTAGTCCGAAAGCAATAAAAGGTGAGTGACATGTTGGCTACTCATGGCAAGAGTGTGTGATGGAATCGTTTGTTGCGAATTTCTACAGCAAGTAAACTTTTTGTGTGGCTTGACACCTCAAGGTCACTCCTTTCATAATTTAGGGAAAAAGTGAGGAGCTTGACAGACCCGTTCTGCATTAACAATGCATAGGGCTGCCCAGTGGTGTTAAAAATTGATCAGTGCCAACGCTCCAAGCGCTAAACCACCTCCAACGCATCGTACAAAGGGACACGCAATTGTGCATTAATGAGTGACGTTTTACCATAATGAATGATTCAAGCGTTCTGGCCTGTGTACACTCCGTCACGGCGGGAAATCGCTGATTTATGCAGCTGTCATGGAATAGGGTAAAGCTGAAGCACGCCTTTGATCTGAGCGGTGAAGTGAGAAGGGATATGCAGTGTCTACTTCACATTTTAAATCATCTACCATAAAAGCGAATCGGCTGCAGAGAGTTTCACTGCTCATTTTCTCCGACAAATGAATCCAGCAATACGTCGAAGCGTTTGATTAAGTATCTTGTGCACAATTAACCTTATGCTAGATTTTGGGGTCGTGGTTTTGACTCCTTGCCTCAAGAGGGAGAGCTTTCGAGGACGCTAAATTTTGCGTATTTCTGACTGCCTCCGGGGATTGCTCACGTTGAAACGACTGGAAAGCCGTGCTTTCAAATGCCGAGGACCTAACGTGGATGAAATCAACTAACACCTTTCCTTTATTACGAAATAAAATGCACATTCAGAATTTTATATCACGCCTGGACAGGTTCGTGTGACTAGGCCGTTGGATTTAAAGTAAGCGATCAACTTTTAAGGGGCTTTTTCCGGTCTAAAGTTATAACTTTTGTTAGCATTCCTTGTCTCATTTCATCGCAAAATTTGATTTTGTCGATGTTTTCCTTTGCCAAAGGATTAGTCAAGCGAAAGTCTATCTTTTTACGAAATGAAGCATTCGTTCCAGTTGGCGTGTTCATTTTCAAAGTCAAAATGTGAACTTCTTTCCTTTTTACTGTTGCCCAGCAGAGGAATGGACAGTTACTCCCTTTAGTGACACCACCATGGCGGAAGCATTTGCCATGCAGGGAGTTAAAATATGCAAATGAGGGATGGTTTGAAGTAATAAGGGAAAAACTCGTCGAAGTCTCCCAAATCCACAAATATTATTTCGCCAGTTGTTTAATTCAAACAGGTGGTCGGACACAAAACCGAGTTCAAAGGTAAGTGGTTTTTACCCTCCAATAACTGGCCCGTAAATTGTCCAAAGTACCTCTGATAAGGTGGCAATAAGGATAAACGCTTACCCCACTCGACAACTGCGAGCGCTCATTTTTAGTTCTTTTTCCTCTCAGGTGTTAATTAATAAATCAACTCTTCTATAAACTAATAGTACAAATCATATGTATTTACAAGAACTGGCACTAATTAATCTTTCAAAATGTTGCAAGTCACTTCGCACAGCCCCAACCGTTTATCTCCTCCAAAAAATGCACCGCATTAACTTGGAAAAAGACGCTTATAAACCGATGAGAGATTTCATGGGAGAATTCGCTCTGAAATTTGGCTCTGTTGACGTAGTTTCAATAAAGTTGGCACAAAATGTTTCGAAACTTGTTCGAGAGGCTTTGTTTGGACACCGCCCCACAATCCAGAAATCGCAAAGTCAACTGAACACGGTAAGGTCGCTGTTTCTTTCTGTCCTCTTCTTAGCACGGATGTGTGTGTGGTGAATGTGAGAGCTTAAAAAGGTTCTGAATCTACTTTATGGCAAAATGTTACAGCTAAAAAGGGGCGGTCAACGATTATGAAAGCCAAATTAAAGGCTGTACAGGCCCTATCTCGGTGTGATTTCAACCCTCCAGTGTGAGACACAGGTAATTAAATTCTCCGTGCTAAATAAATTTCATGACTTTAGAAGAGTCACGTCAATTGTTTGCTCTACTTGTGTCAAACGTTATCTGCTTTCCTCGAAGAAAAACAAGCTACTCAGCACACGCTATTAAACAAGTACTAAACTAACTTTATAAGTATTTTAAAATGCAAAATCAACTGTCACTACAACTGTTGATTGTACTAAATTGGGGGGTACGGAGTCGAGGCTAAAGGAATGTGAGAGGCGCAGAACGGTGTATGCTTAAAAGGTCTTCAACGTACTTGGAAGATTAGATGTAATTCCTGGTGTGACTTAGTTCCATTATTATGTTCTTTAGTCCGGTGAGGGATGATTGAGAAAGGGTTGTTCAGTTCTAAGCGTATTTCACTCCTCAAAGATCCAATCACCGCGGCCGAAGTCGCACGGGCTTTTTCAATTGGTCAATGTGAGTGGTTGCGTACATGAAGGGGTTAAGTGGATGATTTATTTATATGATGACTGATTTTTCTCCTCTTCTGCGAAACCCCCATCACTAGGACCTGGCCACCCTAAAGATACTTTTCCACTTTCAGCGTACAGTCTTGTTGGTTGGATTAGGAAACGGCAACGGGGCATCGTCCCTAAAATGATTGCATTAGCAACCCGTCGAAGGCACATCATGGAGCTTATATTGCGCATTTAAATGGGTCATAAGGTGGCTAGTAAAGCCTTTTTTTATCAACCATCTTTTTGAACGATTGTATTATTTAAATGAGCTTATGTCTCATACATATTTTAAGCCCTGGGATGAACCCATAATACTCAGACTGGAAATATACGTATGTTTGCATAATGTCTAGCCGATTTACAAAGTTACTTGGGTGCTGCTGGCTACTGGTCGGAGCCTCGAGTGACCCATTGCCACAATCGACAAATTAACAAACAATTAAATTACTGAAAAGACCTTCTTCAAGTAGAGGGAGCAGTGTTTAATCGCATTTTAGTCGTTCAAAACGTCTAACCGGAAAAGGCTCGAAAGAAAAGCGCTTAATTCAGTTTGAGCCATTTTACTTCTTGAGCATATGCAAAAGCTTAAGCTGGAGCTTATCACTGCAAAGGTATTTAATTTGAAGCATATCCCATCTTTTTTACCTTGTGTTTCAAGACAATTCACTGAACCTATAACTTTTATTGCAGCGATTTCGAATGCTGCTCATTAATTACGTTTTAAGGGAGATAGCATTGGTGGTAATTAATAAAGTCCAAAGCGAAATTTGCAACTAACTCATTTGCTAAGCGAGTATTAATTAGCGGTTGTGAAAAGCGTTCCACTTTGTTCTTCTTTTCGCTCTCAAAATAAAGCCGCGAATCCATGGGGCCAGTTTGTACTAAAAACAAGAATGTAGCGTTTATGCAGCTTTACGCTCCTCTTCCACTTCCCACCACCTCCTGCACTTGCAACGGTGCTAATTGTCATACAAGTGGGAATTTGTAACTTTCTCTCGCACTTTACCCGTTAAATAAACGCCACTTTAATAAGTATTTATATTAGCGAGAAAGTTGGACTTTCAGCAACGCATAGCGGGACAGGTAAAAAAATTTAAAAAATACATGCTTAACGTTTGTCGTAGCCTGCGGTGCCTCGTTCTTTGCCAGCAGGTGAACTAGCCTTTGGGATTACATCCAACTAAATTAATCCGCCTGACTTTGCAAAATGCTACAGAGTGGACTTCTTTCTCTTCAAAACTTAGACTTCAAAATTTCAATATTCCGTTATGAAGGAATTGCACTAACCTTCGTACCCTGCTGAAGTGAATGAGGCAATGGTTTGTAAAAATGATTATCAACAAATGATACCAGTGCGCTTAAAAGGAGAGTTATTTTTGTACGGATTAATTTCTATAACGCACCTTTTTGGTACGATCAAGCTCCTCCTCCTCCTCCTCCTTCTCCTGAGGGGTGCGGCATCAAGTTCATGTCTCTTTGTGTTTCAGGCCAAGTCGCAGGATGCTTCAACGTCATGGCAAACTCAAAGTCAAGCCCCAAAAACAGTGCATTATGGGCTACCGTAGATCCACGCCTATAGCGACCGAAACGTGCATTCGTTTCGAAAAAACCCACTTACTGCTGTAAAATACGCGTCAGTTTGACCAATTCGCATTTCGAAGGTCCACTATTCACGATTTATTGTAACAGCTGCAAAACTGATTGAGAGACTGGGTGGAGGGCGTGAGGAACTAAACTAGGATTTGTGATATGAAATTGAAAAGATTGTCCGATTGATTTTTATGTCATTTAGTTCACCTTTATCCTCCAACGCAATCACGACTCAGAATGAAAAACGGCACCGACCCACTTTTCCATATACCTATTTCAAAATGCCTACGCAATTTCCCTAGCTCGACAACCAAAGCTTTTATCGCACGAAACAGATGCGGAATTATTTTTTGAGAAAAAAAAAACAACAGCACCGAAAGGCGGATTAGCTCTACTATGCGTTGACCTGGACGGCCAGACACACGTTCAGGTGCTCCGCTTCGAATTAATCCACTAAGTTAGGAATGTCTCTGGTGGAGGTGGTCACTTCTGCCAATGCAAGTCCAAAGGTTTCCTTGCAACTTGTACTTGGCACTACAAAATATCATCAAACGACTCCTTTTTCTAATGAATAAGTTAAAAGACGTTCCTCTAAGCCATAACTCTTTGGTACAAAAATTATGTTTCGAGGAGATTTGCTTTCATCAAAACTTTTTTGAACAATTAGCTAAAAGGATCGAAAAGACCAGTGCAAACGCACCATTAAAAACACTGCAGCATCCCGACATTGCCTTGACGACAAGAGAAGGCACGATGTTTGACCTACGGCAGCGTCAGGCCGTCACCGGTGTGATCCAGCGGAGCAGTCTCTTTTACCCAACTAACCACTTGGAACACAAAAGAACACAAAGAAAGCGTCTACTGCATCACATGCTTAAAAGGTGGACTAAAATTTAAACTAATACTTTCTTGATGATCCGCGGGAGGAGGGTTATTTTTATTGACATTGACATTGGCTTTAGCGCGCAAACTTGTACAAAATTCTTTTTTAAGCGGATAGTCTTTGTAAGTGGCTATTTACCTCGCTTTTACATTTTTGTAAATTTTTTACTAGGGCGCAGATAGGCTCACTTCTTTCTGTCTGAATATTCAACCTGTAACGGTGGTGTATTCCATATAAAGTTTGCGTTCAGGCTGCAAGCGAAGCTATCAGATGCCACTCCGCCTTGATGCTAGAGGACAGGACGTATACCAGTGGCAAGTGTCTTGCCCGTAAATGCATGTCTACTTTATGAAAGGAACTTTGGCCGCCGACTCACACACTGTAGTTATTCAGTAGGAGTGAAGCGCATAAGTAAAGGTATCTGCGTTGCCCTAGTCTGTAACGGAGATCATAAAAGATTGTTGTTTTTCAAGGAAGTTCTTTTGCAATGTAGTGTCGATCAAACGTTTTAGGCTCTAAGACGAATGGCTACAGTTCCAAAACAGCCACTATCAACGCAAACTTAAGCCCATTTTGCTGATTTAATTTTACATTAAGGTCACAAAGCGAACCTTGTGTCAGACCAGCTGTTGCCACCATCTCTATCTAGTCTCTAGGGTGGAGAACCCTAAATTCCCCATAAACCCTGTCGAAATGCCTACGCGCTGGTAATCTTATGCGCTAACTTTCATCTGCACGACATGCGGGAGTTTTGGTTTGGAGACTTTCTCGAGTTCGTGGATCGCTTCAGTTCTGATTCTGCATTCTAATTTGAAATTTTATTGCTCCAAAGACTCTAACCGGTTTGTTACACTTAATTAAAGACTGGAGTACTTTTAGGCAACTGCAATTTTTGCATGATACGCATACCATCTACAATTTCTTCCGCACGGCCCAAAGTAGTTGCCCGAATTATTTTGCTGACACAATGCCTACACTCGCTTCAAGTCTTAAGTAATTTTATTGCAATGTATAAGAACGTTTGTAATTCGCTAGCATTACTCAATTTGCATTTCATTTTACCCTAACCAATTTACAAGCACCACCAACATTTTTACGGCCTCATAAGGTTGCATGTCCAAATTTATCAACTCTTCCTTGGAGTAGGCTTAAAACATAATTCGAAAACTTTGGTATCTTGTTTTGAACCTCGTGTCGCCAAGGTGAGAGGGAAAGTTTTCCGGAGCTCCTCTTCTATTCTAACCGAATTTATGTGGGTTCAGACTGTTTTGGAGCAAATTTTGTTGCCATTAGTGTTACTTTAATTCCATTTAATCACTCTATTAATCTTCCTGACCACACATTACCAATGGGACGGCACGTTAAGAACCAAAACTTCAAATGGCTGCAAAATCATGTCCACAGGAAAAGACCATTTTCGCTGCCTCCGTCAACGCCGTTTGTCATTGTCGTTGAAATTGACTACCACCTATCTGCCAACGACTATTTACGTCTGTCTAGAAATCTTTTGAACTCGATTTCATGCGATACATGTGAGGAGCCGTTATTTATGATGCAAAACCATTCAACCCTAAACAAGTTCCCACTTAACAGAATTTGTAGCTTGGATGAAAGTGAACAAGATCCTGAAAGCAAATCTATTTTGGCACTTCATTCTCCAAAGCTAGTCCCCTTTCCAGCATTGGTGGCAGGCGCGTCTTTGTACAACAAGCTTTGGGCTGGTTTCCTCCATTTGTCAATCTAAATTACTGTAGTCGTTGTGCCTTAATTTTGGGCTCACCAAAATCTTGGAGGTAGGTTTACACCCAAAGGCTAGGAAACGTGTCTGGTTGGGGTAGGGCACGTCCATCCCACCCGCATTCATCACTCCTTGGGGGTACAATTTTCGCGGTGAGCCAAGTCGGGTCACACGGCTGTCAACACGCAGGAGAATGATTTATGCCAATCACATAATGTTCATCGAACAGAAATTAGACACGGGAAAAGAATTGCCGAGATCCATCTGACCTGCTGTGCCACTTTTTCTGCTTCTTTCTCAACAGCTGGCAAGTGCTTGGTCTTATGGGAATGAGTCGTTTAGCAAGCAGTTGACATCACTTATTTAAATGACTCCACGTCAAGGAGAACCTTTAGGGGAATGTTTCGGTTGTTTCTTCTCCACTGGAAACAGGGCCAGCATCATGCCCAAAGCAATGCAATGCTAGGCGTGCTAGTTTCCTTGCAATACTAAAACATTTATCAGCTAACATGTAAACAAGCTTTCTGCATAAATAATGTGATTTTTTTAAAGCATACGACATTTAGGAAGACCAAAAATACCCTTACTATTTATCATTGTCAGGGAGTGAGGGTTGGGCTATTCCACTTCTCGCCACTCTTGAAGAAGCTTGGAAAAAGGTGTACATTTTACAAGCTGCTTCCAAACTTTTCTGTTTTCCAGAGTTCAGGAACTTTGCTTGTATAGAATTCACGCAATGAACCAGAAACTGCCAATCTAACAGGTTCCAGAATTGATGCACAAACAAAGGACACGTTAAGAAGTTTGTGCCTTTCGGTGCTTGCTGAACTACCGTGCAGGGCTTTTTCATGCAAATTGGTCCTAATTATAAATTTTCCAAGTCAATTTACGACGTCCAAGCTGCATTGAATGCGCAAACTATACAAAGAGCTTGCACCAACTCCTCAACTAAATGGCGGTTATGCAACATGCAAACGATTAGACAAGCTCGTCTAGAGTATCTTTATGAAGCTCTGATTGCTTACTGCATAATTGAACATTTGAAACACAATGCTATTTTATGCCTGCAATAAAGAGGCCTCTTTTCATTGGAGTGTCGCTTTACTTTCGCTATCCTAATAAATTTTGCGTTGATGGGTCCTGTTGGCCTCGACCAAAGGCAATGCAACGCGGATCTTGAATGGCCCTCTGAATTCATCCTGCTCGCATCGAGATAAAGCACCTCATTGTTATATGCACTTGATAGTGGCTGAGAGGCTTATGTGCTTTTAAGAGAATACGAAATAAGCAACCTTTGTTGGTTCCCATTAGTAGGGCGTGGTTGGTTAAAAGTGAGGACTACCATCACACAATTACTTGCCTAAAATTTAATTCGCTAATCCACTTCGCAAACTCCCTTCCAATCCCACTTTTGGGACCTGATGCACCTCAATGGACCATGAAGAGAATCGCTGTAATTAACTATGTCTAGTGAATTTTAAATTAAGGGGTTAATCAGAGCAGAGGATCACTGTCATTGGTCAAACGTAATGCTCTCCACAGGAAGTACAACCAGAGGCTTCAAGTGACCTTGACACAAAAATAAAGCATTGAACACATGATCGGCTCAGCATTTCACTATGTGTGAGAGTGAATGGAGTAGTCACCTTGTCGTGGAGGCACGGAAACAACGAGCACACGTGTGATTGTGCTATTCAAAAATTTGAGTGAAAGGATGAAGATTTCGTACTGCTTAGTCATGGTTGGGTAGACCGTTTGTGCTTCCATGATTTTGCAATTCGTGAATCATCCAACAAAAAGGGACCATCGAATCGCAATATTTCCAGCTTGCCGCATTTATGCTCAGAGGGGAAAAAACGTCACTGGACATTTAAGAACTGTTTCTTGTTTACCGGATAGAAACTACTTATTCGGTGGTTGCGTGACGCGTACCGTTAACCGCTCCACACCTCGCGCTTTTGCCGATTCTCCGCTCCAAGAATTCTGCGTTGCCTTTCACTTGCTTCAACCCTCCAAGATAAGTGAATTCACTCGTGAACATAGAACACGTCTTCCCTTGAAAGGATACACAGTCTTGTGGATCGGACCAAAACGCTGTCACAGTGAATGCCGCCTCTTCTAGCAGAATAATGGGTACCAGATTTAAACATGTTCCCATTATTAAAAGAAATTTGTCCACTGTTCCACATCTTACGCCTTAAAATGCTACACGTACTTTTCTGCTTGAAAGTGCTTTTCGCTTCCTTACATCTCTTTACCATAATTAAAGCAACCCTACAAAGCTTACGATTCCAGAAAGAAGTCTAACATTTGACAAGATAAATTTTGAAATTCGAACTCTAATGTTAAAAAACGAAACTACTACGTAACTTGCTTCCATAATCACTTCTAAGTAATTTTTGAAGCACCTGCTGTGTCTACAACTATGCCTTAGTAAAAAAACTACACTTTTGAAATTTAACTTTCTCTGACTAGTGATGATTTTGCGTTTCTGAAATGGACTTAATGAGTGTAGGTAGTGACACTGGGATATAAGATGAAGTGCCAGCGTACGGGGAGGCCGGAGGAGCCTCGGTCACACCTCACAGACCAGGGCATCTGATTGCAGTACCGTTGGGAACTCCAAACTGAAATCGAGAGTTATGCCAACAAATGGAGCAGTGCTTTGCCCTCATTAAATTTGGTATAGTTCAAAGTTCGGAATAGTCCTAAATGTGACCTGGAATTTAGCTGTCTTTACAACACTTTCACATGAAATTTGCTTATTTGAATAGGACAGGCCTAAGGTCGACTTTTTACACGGTTTGGTGTTAGAAATGATGTGATCAGCTTAGCAAAGAGAGGTTTCGTGCATGTTTTGTGCAACGCTACATAGAAGCACCAGCGGCAAGGGCTTGGTTTTTTGTACCCCAGACGAATAGGCCTAATGTCATCCCACAATCACCTCTATAATGCTTGCAGCGTTTAAAAGCGCTTTTGCATTGTCTTTATGGTCTGTCTGAAAGTGAGAGCTCTGCCTCCGTTTGTTTGCGATCAGCGCCACTGCACAACCTAATAAAGGAATAGTAAAAGGACCAGGATTCTCCACTGAAGGCCATTACTAGGCAATGGAAAAGCAGCAATTCGCTGCTTTAAGCTGATTCGCAGCAAGGGGAAATTAATTTTATTTAATCATTGTGAAATGAGCGTGCTATATTGGTGGGTTGCCATGATTAAAAGCACCTTATCAAACTGCAGTGGAGTTGAATTTTAATAAAATTAAGGCCTATTGAGGCTGTTGCTTAGACCACCTAGGCTGCCACCCTAGCACTTATATCTCACGCTTTGCCTACCAAACTCGAAACCCCATGGACAAACAAGGTGATGTTGTTAACCTGAGCATGACAACAGTGACTGTATTTGGTCAGCAGCAAAGCATGCCATTGCAACAAGATACTACGATTTGTATGTATGTATATTGAAATGCGGACTCGTACTCTTCATATGCATGTCCTTCATTGGATTTACACATTTATGGTGATTAACTTTTTGGGTAATTTATACAGGTTCGTGACCAAGGATGTCTACAGCTTCGACCTACACTCCAATTTTGGAGAACGCAAATTCATCTTAATTACCAACAATGGAAGCATATTGTGATGCTTACGATTCTTTAAAATAGCTTTTTAGACGACTCGAGCCTCGTGGTGTTGGATACCTTGGACGCAGACTGCGATCAAGGTGATGGTCCCCTCCTAACTAATCAGCACTTATTTGAAGTGTCGAATGAAATGGATCAAAGTAACCAAACTCCTAGTACTCGACACAGATACAAACAAAAGATGAAAAATAAAATTTCTCTACACCTATGTTTAGAAGAAACAAGGCGGCAAACTCACCCTGCCCTCTACAAACGCTATTCATTTCGCCTTCGACTTGTCCAAGTAAAACCTTTTGTCACATTATAATAATGTGAATAAAACGCGCATCACACCTCCAAACCACCACTTTGCACCATTCAATGTCTACTAAAGCTCCTATACGAATTGAGTTGCAGTTTATAGGTAAAAAATCACCCCAATTGCTACCACAACTTGTTGTCTTTGCATGTTTTGCGCCATTTTGGCTATAAATAAACAGTACTACTATGATGCTCCACCACTATCGCATTTAAAATTTTATTATCCTAGTTTTATGCACCCACTTACAAGCGCTGCAACTTGATCCTTGCTGCATTTGATGTGCTTAGGAAAACAATGTTCTTCTTTCCCTTCTGCTGTTTCTACTTTAATGCACTCACTAATGTACTCGTTCTTCACTGTACTTCTGAACGCCTACTTATTATTTAATAGTAAAGCATAACAAAGCAAAAAATCAGTTTCAAAGACTCAGACAAAGAGAACGCTCGACAAATGTCGATCTCTAACCTGAAAGCATATCTACTCCTAACTCTTGCGATTGCCTTGAGACCCCAACTGTATGCTTCTCTCTAATACAAATATTGCTCTCCTGTCATCCGCTCGACGTCATTGCACCCCAGTGTTGTAGGCCCAAAATGAAGTGATCCCCGAACCGTGCGTGCCACTGCCACTACATACGTCAATAATGCGAAAGTTACCCCAATACCATGGCTTATTTAACTATTAGCAATGCTTCATTATACCACAGTAATTGTTACTCGAGCTACCTTAACGAGGCCACATCTGCCAGGTTGACCTCGATTACTGCGGCAAGACACCACAACGGAGTCCGAACTACACATGATTAGGCCAACACCAACAAGGGAAGCGCAGAACCCCACCGTGATCGCAGCTCAATACTTTATGGTAGTATGAACACCAATTAAACCAAACAACTCCGCTACATACCGCAAACCACATCCGTCCAGTTCCATACACGCATCACGAGAGCCAAATAAGAACTCCCTTGTATGTTCTAAAGCGCAGGCACCAACCGACAAAAAGCAAAGCTCAGTGTTCCAAAAGATGGCACTATTTTGGGCACCAAGAGGCTTAGATGAATGTCCCTATTCATGAAAGAGTAGTCCGTACCGTCGCATCCAATTCATTTCAACCCTTAAATGTGAATTTGGCAAACACAAATTCCACAACAGCACAAACCTTAGCCAATTGACACATTAAAGTTCAGAAAACATACTGCGTAAGCAACGACTACACACGACCACCAATATACATCTTTGATAAATAAACGAGGATGTAACTAAGCGCATCCTGATGGCAGTGCAAACAGATAAACAACAGCGATGCGCGATATGCATAACGAACAAGTGCGAGTGGAACGCATGAGCTAAGTGTCTAACTGGGATTGAAGTCACGTTTTTGCAACCATCAAACTTGAGCTCTATATGACAGGCAAAGGATCAGTAACACACAATTTGCCAAATGTACAGGCGAAACGACGAGATGTAGGCAACAAAATAAACTTTAGACAAAAAGCTTTATACAAAACAAGCACAATGATAAAACACCAGAAAAGCATCGTAGCGAGCAAACGAAGTGCAGGATTAACTAGGCTTCACCATTAACTTTAAACTCATCTTCCTCCGTGTGAAGCCTATTTTTAAATTTAGACTCCTCCTCCAAGCTAACTGAAGGAGAACGCGTGCCAGCAGTACGACTCGCAGACGAGGCTGACCGTACACTTAATGATCTGGAGCGTTGATCGCTCCTAGGAGAGGCATCGTCTCCTCCTCTTGATACAGCAGATCCTGATCTAGAACTCCTGTGACGACTCCGCGATTTTGGACGAATGTCGTTGCTGCTCTCGGAGGGAGCACGATCTGTCACGTGTGCTACCTCATCACGAGACATGAGCTTATCATGATTCGCACATGATTTAGAAGAACGACTCGCAGATCGACTGGAAGATCTGGGGGCACGTTTCTTCTTACTCCTTGAGCGTGATCGATCCACTGACGGACTGGGTCTCCTTAGTCGATCCTTAGGACCACTTGCCATACGCAAACGCACCGATGAGCCGCTACGCGAACCAGACCTTCGATGACGCCGAGCTTTTGGTGTACGAGATCGGCCTCGCGAATGTTTGCGTGAAGCAGATGATCGTGAACGGTGCTTAGAGTGTTTGTGCGAAGTTTGAGACCGGGACCGATGATGACTACCATCCGAAATCACTCGTCTTCGCTTGCGGTCCACAACAGGTGAGCGACGTGATTCAGATCTACTCTTGCGTGACCGCTTTGCGTGCCGTTTCAATGATCGACTTGAAGATGAACGACTCTGAGATCTTGAACTGCTATGCCGACGATACTTGCGATGCTTCTTTTTCCGATCTCCAGAACTGACTGATCTAGACCTCTTGTGGGAATCTCTGACACTTCTGTCACGACGCCTCTCAGAACGACTACGTGAACGTCGATGACCTCGAATCCTTGAGGATGATCGAGAAAGGGAGGATGAGGTCCTCCTCCACCTACGAACTGAACGCTTACGACCACTTTGACCGAATCCTCCGATGGACCTGGATAAATCTTCCAGTTCAGATGGGATCTTCTGTTTTGCTTCCTTCAACACTTTCACCAGTTGTCGTGCCTACCAAATTTGATAAATTTATCGGTTAGATAAAATCAATACTAGCCAATAAAGTAAACTAAAAAAATACCGTTTTGGGATTGTCGTTGTTGAAGAAAGTATAAGCTGTCCCTTTCTTATCGCTTCTTCCAGTTCTCCCAATCCTGTGGACATAGTCCTCTGCGTGAGTAGGGTAGTCGTAGTTCACGATGTACCGAATGTCCGTTATATCTGAAAACACGGGAGCCAGATGATTTGTGATCCGACAGCAATACAAAAATGGAGTGGTTTGCGAAAGGCTGATAGAGAAGTGCCCGAGATTTACCAACAGGGGTGATGGGCGCGTGGTAAGAACCACCGGAAATGCACTTAATATTTCCCAACGACGTGCCAGTATGCAGGAAAGCCGCCGAGGTGGCGGCTTAATCCGCAGTGCAGGAGACCCGATCGAGGCTTAACGGAAGGCCTCGAAAAAGGAAAAACAACACCCAATTCGAGGTGCAGGGAGCAGAATAGACAACCCCTGCACCATCCCCTTCGATCAAAGGCGCGGGGGAAATGAGATCTCGAGCAGAGGGAGTCTGCTTACTTCCCTGTTTGGTGTTAAATTGTGCTCGCGTCGTGTGGACTAGTGTGATGTCTCAGGTACACCGCACACGCAACGGGGCATCTGCGGCCTTGGCGAGAGGCCAACGTCCACATAGCCCCGTATGCCAGTCAAGATAGCCTGTCAAGCATTTCAGAAAATATGCATTTGTAACAAACAATAACAATGGTCAGCGGTGATTAACGTGATCATCGGGAAATGGTCAACTCACCAAGTCCTCTTGCGGCTATATCCGTGGCCACCAGGGTTGTAATTCGACTATTACGAAAGTCTAAAGAAACTACTGCGATAGAATACTCGTCGTACCTCCTAGTATCGCCTCTCTCTCTCTCTGCTGTTTATTTCCGTGCATGGCAGCAACGTTGAAACCTCGATCACGCAAACGATACATCAACTCATCTGCCCGCCTTCTGGTCTCCACGAAGACAATTGCTTTTGACCTGCCGAAATCCTTCAGAAGCTCCACCAAGCGACCATACTTCTCTGACTCCCTAATGACCTCCACATTTTGCTTAATGTTGTGGTTAGCGTGCAGGTCCTCGGAGCCAATATTTATTTGGATGTATTTTCCAAGAAATTCCCTGGCAAGCGACCTCACTTCCTTCGGCCAGGTCGCAGACCACATGAGCGTTTGACGATCTGGACGAACTTGAGAGACAATTCTACGCAGTGATGGCTCAAAACCCATATCTAACATCCTGTCAGCTTCGTCAACAACCAAGTAGGTAGTACGGCGCAAGTTGGTGTCACCAGTCTCCAAAAAATCAAGCAGCCTTCCTGGGGTGGCGATGACAACCTCAGGATAACGTTCAAGATCTCGCTGTTGGGGCTTTTTGGGGGCACCACCATAAAGACAAGCTACACGTAATCTACAGTTCGAGCAAAAGTCGCGGGCGACTGACTCAACTTGCTGCGCCAATTCACGAGTGGTCACCAGGATAAGGGCAATGGGACCGTCGTGACGCTTCATTGCTGGCTGAGCTTTAATGTGGACGATTGCAGGTAAAAGAAAAGCGGCTGTTTTTCCGGAACCTGTCTGAGCTATTCCTACGACATTCCTCCCGCTGAGAGCCAAGGGCCATCCTTGCGACTGAATCGGAGTTGGAGCCTTCCACTTATTCTCCTCAATTACTTCAATGACGCTTTCAGGAAAACCCGCCTCGGAAAAAGAGAAGACGGGCCTTGGGACGTCTTTTCCATCAACCGTAATTCTAGCCTCCTTGAGAAATTTCTCTATCTCTCTGGAGCTCCGACCCTTAACAGCTGATGACTCCTTATAAAAATCCTTCTCGAATTTGACGAGTTTTTCCCGCTTCCAGTCGACACTGCGCAAACGCTGTCCGGGTGAACCCCTTCCACGACTTCTAGAGGGTAAACAAGAGTGAATTCACCTACCGAACGGGCGTCCTCGACCTCCGACTCATGACTAGTGAAGCTAAAACTGAGCAGTCGCTAGAAGTCAAGCACCCAGTAAAACAGTTCCTACAATATTGACTTGTTTGATCTCGCAACAAATTTGTAATATTTTTGTTAAAACACTTATTATAAACCATTTTAATAAAAAATTTAAAGTGAAATACGCCTAAATCAGTCGGTGACAGCAATCACTTTAGTACTGTATTTTTCGACTGCAAATGTTAAGGAAGGCTTTAGTAGGGAATTTTCTCAGGTTTGATTGTTCATTTTCTTAACATTGCAAAGCACATCCCTCTTCCTTTTTTGTCGTGTCTTGGCAAAGCAGCATGCGTTCTGTCACTTAAAAGCGCTCTCGGAAAACAGCACCCATACAATTAACCTTCCCATTTTATGACAGCTAAGAAAGAGGCACATTGCATGAGTAGAACAAATAGATTTAGCAACAGTAGCACAGCATGTGTAATATTTTAATTTGTATTTGACTGCTAATGGAATACATTGTTTACATAGCTGTCTTTGTGGATGGAAATCTTTTTGCTGGCCGTATGGATGTAGGTCTGGCCATAATTTAGGTTGCCATTTGAATGTTTAGAAGCTCCATTTACTATAAATAAATGTAATTTTAAACATAACAACTGACCTGCGTTGCAAATGAGAGCATGTTCTTCTGAGTTAGAACCTCCACTTTATACATTGCAAAAAGGCTAAGAATAACGTCTGCCCTCGGCATTCACCCCATTACTCGTGTATCACTTGTAGGTTAATAACAATTGGAGCGAAACCGCACTGAATCACTTAACATAGTTTCGTTTATGCGCATGGATGTCGGAGATAACAGTACAGTAAACCCACTATCACAAGGGGTTGTGTTCGATTCGGTGTACTCTCTTGTGCGCCTGTTTGGATTTAGTATTCTAACATTTGCCCTGGTACACACATGATAGTCAACAGAAACAACACAGTTCCAAATCCAGCTAAAACAGCTGAGGAGGCCATATTTTTTATCTCAGTCATAAAATATGAAGAATGGTGCAGCAATTTGTTCATATTTATTTAACACTACAGGCTATTTTTGCAGTGGCTGAGGCAAGATGTACGCTTTGTCTGACCCTTGGGCTAAGCCAAGGTCTAACCCATCCTTCTCCTTCGGGAACCAAGCGTTTGTACCCACTTACTGCCTTCTACTTGGTAAGAAGTCTTAAAGCGCCCTGATAATGACAGTGAATAAATACCCTGAATGTGTAACGCCTTCTGCCCTGACGTTTGGCATTTGTGACATGTTCTTGTGGTGCGAGTACGGCACATATGCTTAGGCTTGTACATTTCCAAACTTCTTCTCAACAGAAAGACTAAGAATGACGCCTGTGTTTGGCTCTACCTCATTTCCGTCTTTCACATGCAGGCCAATAATCACTGAAGCTAAACCACCCTGTCATCCATATTTGAAATCTCTTCACTGTACTGCTCCGAATTTCTACATTTACGAAACTGTGTTTGATCCGTCTTTCTCGTTGAACGCCCGTTTTAGACGAGTGTACCAGCATCTAGTCCTGGAAACGACTGATGGTCAGCAGAAATTCCTCTCTACCATTCATACTCTCAGACCGAAGGTAGCCCTAGATCCAATTGAAGTTGCTGATAAGGTTAAGTGTAATCTCTCAGTCTCATGGTAGCCGATGGCCTACGCGGCTAGCTTGTACATTGTTCCCTTGTTGTGCCAGATACGTTGTTATGGCTTACGCGGGAGGTGTATCTAGGGGAGCCTTGAGGTCGCTAGTCGAATAAAAGAGGGTAGAGTAGTGCTCTATTAATGTGATTAACTCTACGCGTTGAATTGCCTTTAGGACAAGTAAAACCCCAATTTTCCTTCAAAAGTGCATATATTCGGCCCAAATTAATGCCTTATAGCCAGTGGGAAGTCTTAAGGCACTAAAAGAAAACAATACCATCCCCGTTTGTTCGAATGGCTGGATGATTGGCGGTCATCGTGCTTCTCCCGGATAGAGTGGTCTTCCTACCCTCTAAGTGCAAATGTTCACCCATGTATTATTAAATAAATTACCAAATGTGAAGTCACGGGGTGACATGGCTGGAACTTGCAATTCGGAATGTCGTTTGACCAATTAAAAGGATGTTACGAAAAATGTTTGCATGTGTAAGAGCTGCCTGTCTACTCTCTGGTCCCTGATCCTCAAACTTCAAGAGACAGTTGTTTGAAGGCGATTTGGTAGGCATTGTTATTAGGAAGGATGGGGAATGGGGTGCAAATGAGGCGAGTAGGAGATATCAGTTGGAGGGAGACTTCTCGCCGGCTTCACGCACGTGATTCCCGTTTCCAATTAGTTTCCGCCAAGTACACTTATACAAACTAGTATATGTTACAGCGTGGAATTCCGATGTTTCCACCAGGCGGTAGTTGGCGCTAAGTGGGGCTGGTTACAGGTTATCAAGGTGAAATGGAAGGATCCTAGACTTTGACTTAGCCCAAGAGCCAACTCACACACACAGGAGCGAGTTAAATGGTTATGCTGGTAGGCAAACGAGCGCGGTATTACATTTGGCGACTTAGTGTTTGCTATAATGCTAAAGTTGGCACGGAAATACATCGCATCTCTTATGCCTCCCTGTAACTGCATTGCAATTTGGCCTTGCACTTTCTGTTACTTTTACTAATATTTTTGCGGACTTATTTACAGTTATTTTCGAAAACTACAAGTCTGCCTTTGAACAAGGTATTGTGTCTATCGTTGCTTTTGAGGCACCATGATATTTACTTTTTTCGTATCAATTCCACTTTTATTTCTCCTTTTATGCAGTGGAATTATCGAAAGCATTGAGGCTGCGAATTCGACCCAATCAACTTATGGTCAGCGTCCTGCGTCTGGCGGGAGTTGTACATATGTCAATGTGATTGGATAATGTCTGAGTTCTTTTTCTCTGATGATCCTCAAAGACCCGAACCATCCGAGTTTTTATGTGGAGTCGTAGAGGGTATTTTGTTAATCTTTGTGAAGTTGAATTTCTCTGTTATACCATATTAAGGCTGGTGGAAGTATTTCTAGCTATTAGCTGTGGTCATTTACCAAGTCATACCTTTGAAAATGCACTTTTCGAGATCATGGAAGGCTCATATAATATCCTCTTGAGTCCTTTCGCAGAACGGTTTTATTAAATGTCTATATTCCATGCTTATTGTAGGGTTCTATGGTCGTCCATGGACATATCCTCAGCGTCGTGAACTCTTTAGACGGTGAGTTGTTCTATTTAAGAGGCTTTGTAGTGTGCCTCATTTCCAGTGGATGCTATGCTGTCTAAGGTGTTTTTGTTTCCTTATTTTATGTAGTTTTCTGCTTACATAATTAAGCTTGTGAATCTAACTCCAACTGGCTGCTATGTTATTTCTTTCACTTGTACCAACCTTTCAGGACGGGAGCCTCGAGTCGTCGGCATGTATTTTTTTCAGGCATTTGATGCGAAAACATTGACTCTTGTTGTTGGTTTCTTTTATCAGATTGTAAGTGCCCTCAGTAGATTTGGAGTTGTATCTTGCAAGATTGTGCTATGGAGATTAGATCCAAGAGTTCCCATTTGTTCTGAACACGTGCTGAATGTCGTTGATTTGTTTGTCTTCCAGCATGCAGTCAATGGGGATGAATGCTTACCTCTACGCCCCTAAGGATGACATAAAGCACCGGATTTCATGGCGTGAGCTCTACACAGAAAAGGAAGCGGAAAATATGCGGTCTCTTATTGCTGCTGCTAATGACCATAACATCTGCTTTATTTTTGCGATCTCTCCCGGCGGTGATGTTGTCTACTCCGACGAAGAAGACGTTGCTGCTTTAAAAGCGCGACTTGAACAGGTCTGTTGTTTGCGTGTCTTTTTACCCTTTTAAGGTTCGTACACCTCATTGCTTTTTCAATAGTCTTATTCATGAAGGCTATTTCTTGACGCAAAACTCTTCTGCTGTAAAATAATGCATTGTGTTTCTTCTTTGCTTCGTCACTGTACTCCAGAACTGTTTTGATTGTCCCAATTTGCCGCATTATTATTTCCCATGACAGGTTGTTGCTATAAGCATGTCATGGTCCTTGTAGAAATTAGATAAGGCATCTAATGGTAAATTATGGGTAAAAATGGAGTACCTTCATCTTGGGTCGTGCAATCATTAAAGTCTCCTTGTTCTTAGAATTCTTAATTCCAAGATGAGCTTATGGCACGGATTCTCACAGTCAACTCTCTTTAATTGCGTGGTACAGCGTTCCATAATCACCCCAATGAAGGAAAGTCTCGGTTTTATGGGAATTAGGCTCTGAACCTGGGCTGCCACGCATTCGCTCTCCTCTTTGACGACATCGACACGCGTCTATGTTCGGCAGACCAGGAGGTCTTTGACTCGCCCGGGCGCGCCCAAGTGGCACTTACTAACAAGGTCTACGAGGCTCTCAACCATCCGGATGTCTTCCTCTTCTGTCCCACTGAATATTGCGCCAGCCGAGCCGTTCCCAACGTCAACCACTCCACCTATCTTGCCACTCTTGGAAGCGATCTCACTGAAGGTGTCCTTCTTTTCCTTTCCATGTTGATTCAATACTTCCTAGGTGGTACTGAGGGAGTCAGTCAGAGTTACCTACACATTTTTTTCATGATGACGCTTCTGTGATAAGTTTTCGTCAGTAATAACATGTTTAGAGTGAGCATTCGCCGCAATTATTAGGAATGAAGAACCCGTCCGAAATATTCGCTTCAAATAATTCCATATGTGTAGAATACTTTGGGTTTGCTTGCACCCGAACGGATGTTCGTGGGTTACTTTTGAACTGGAACTCTCCTTTTTGCACACCCGAAAAAAACTAAGTTGATGAACACTGTCACGTATGAAGCGGATTATGCTGTGGAAAGAAGATCAACCCTATGCTTTGTTAGTAAAAACCATCTCTTAGAAAAGCAAATGTATTTCAGAGGACAGCTTTTAAGTTCTACACACATTTTCGTGAGTTTGCATCGGTGGGGGCGAGCATCGAGTGTACACCAAGCTATTCATGAGCTCGCTTTGAAGGTATTCACAATCCTGATGCCCGTGTGCTCATAGCGTACGATAGGTGGACGTGCCTGTGCAAATTTATATACTTGTGCCTTCTCGCACGATCAAATATTTCCATTTGGATTTCTGTTGAATAGCTTCTGTACTAAGAATCGAATGCGTCCTATACTCTGTTAATGTTCTGCCTTTTCCCGCTTTGAGTTACTGCTGTTTGTATCTTAAACGACTCAAAAGACGCATGAGTAGAAAGCATCATCAAAAGACTTTCTCTGGTGCTTCTTGTACTTATGGACTGCTTTATTTAATTATTGAACCTTGGCACTTAATTTTTCGGGTGCATCACCTTCGTTCACTAGTATTTGTTACACTCATGATTCTCCATTTTTCGCGTGGTTCCTGTATCTTATCAAGCGCCCTTTTCCTTCTCAGCGTTGTTGTAAGCACTGCTCTTCCACGGTTTCCGGCAGCTAAATAATCAAGGAGGTAATACGTGAGGGAGTTGTGACGAATTTCTGCACCTTCAACCGACAAATTTGTTTATAGCGTTTCGCAAACAAAAGGTTCTCAACAATTTATCATTTCTCCGGGACTATTGTAGTTCTGGATTATCCGAATGTGGATTTTTCCAGTATACGCGGAAATCGTTCAGATCTTCAAGTTCTTTAAGTATCCCAATATGGTCGGTTTTTCTTGCCCATTCTCTACTAACCACTATTTTAACTGCAATTGTTCGCTTACAACCTATCATGAATTCTGAGTATTTTATGTTGCATACAAGATACTCCTGTGATCTGAGTTAATTTCGTTTTAAAGTTACCATATCAGGTGGTTAAAGGACTATCGGAGCCCTCTATTTGAAAATATCCCTATGGGAAAAAGCGAGGTGGACGTTGAAGGGCTTATGTTTAATTGAAAAAAATCTTAATGAAAGTGGGGTCGCTGTTAGATATTTGCAAAAAATAAATCGCTCTTAGTATTCCCACTGAGCTACAACAAGATTTGCTCGTTAAAAGTGGAAACGACATTAGGCCTCATCTTGTAACGGGATGCGGTGCAAGCCAGAGCGTCACCACTAATGATTTTTACAATTTTGATGTGGCTCGAGACCCGTTTTATGGTGTGGGTCATTTACAATACAAGTAGCAAACGTTACACCCTTTTTTGCGTCACCTCAAGGAATAAAAGTGATGTGGACAGGGCCCCAGGTCGTCAGTAAGCGCATTCCCACACTGGGCATCCGCGATCTCTTGCGTCTGCTGAAGCGACCAATTGTGCTATGGGACAATCTTCATGCCAACGATTATGATCAGCGTCGCATCTTCCTCGGTCCCTACTCGGGTCGACCCCTGGCTTTGCGTCGCCGCCGCCTGCTCCACGGCATTCTCACCAACCCCAATTGCGAGTTCGAGGCCAATTACGTTGCTATTCACACTCTTGCTCAGTGGACTCGGTGCGCTCTCATCACTTTGGCAGTCGAGGTTTTACCCTTCCCAAGGCTTGATATTCTACCGTAATGAGTGCAATAAGGACCAGAATATCTGGGAAGGGGCACAGCAAGCTGGGTCGATTAACAGATATCATGGGTCCTCCTGTGGAATCCTTTGACTTACTCTGGGTTTATTTTATGTTCGATTCAAGATTATCTACCCGAATGCAGCTGTCAGTGCTATTTGCTATGTCTGGTTTTGCGAGCACCAATACCTACACTACATCTCACGTTATCTTCAATAGTCTCATTTGTGCTTTTACCCATGTTAGCATAACAGTGATCATGTTTTGGAAAAGTCACTAAGTATTAATGAGTTACTAAAACCGTGAGTCTCTGCTTACCCGGTCTCATTCAGTGTCACACTTCAATTTTCTTGTCAGGTTTGTACCCTATTTTTTGGGTTTATTACATTCAGTAGGCTCCGGGAGGTTCACTAAAACCGACAGTAATTATTTTTTCTCAGTTTTTTGCTCGATGGATGAGCACATTCAGTCGGATTTCACAATGTTGACATTGTCGACCGCTTTAGCGCTGCAATAAAGCACAACAATATGGAATAAAGCTTGTTACTCACGAGCGAGACGATCGGCTGCTAAAATGTTCCACTGCTTTACTCCTTCTGTAACATCTATGTATTCAACCGCCCACAATGGATTAATCTTTTGAGTCGGACTTTCTAACTCCTCCCACCGTTGTGGCATCTTTAGCTATTCTTGTTAGATCAATGGGATCTACCGTCTAGGAGCTACCTAAGCATGGTCGTCTGTGGGCATAGACATAACTCTATGTTCTTGAGACTAAATGGATCGGTTAATAAATGTAATATTAAGCAGAAACCTTTCACCACACAGTATTGGGCACCCCTCCCACGCGGACCAGATGGCTGTGTCAGAATCCGTCGATGCTGGTGACGACGTGGAAAGTGAGGAAGAAGGGGGGCAGGAGGCCAGTTTACAGTCCTCACCAGTCTATCGACCACGTGAAGCCCTTCATAACGCTCTAAGAGATTGGTTGGCCCTCATGCTTCAGGTCAGTTGTTATTATTTGTGTACTTGTTTTATAGGTTTTGTTCATGCTCATGTTATCTATACCTCAACCCAAACTTAACCGAATGAAGTGGACTAATTTTATACGCATCGCTTGACTCCTCTTTTTCCAAACTGTCTCGCTTTGATGAACTCGCACAGTGATTCGGTCTGGCTTACCTCACTTCAATGGATGAGTATTATCATCACACCACTTTTTTTGCTTTTAAGAAGTTGGCCCTTATCTGACACTTCTGTTTATGTAAACCTCACCGTCAGCAGTTTTTTTGACTCACCGTTCACAGGACCAGAGGTCAAACTCGGCACTGGCAAAGCGAAACATTTCGCATCCAGCGACTCCAACACCAATGGAAACGGACTTCACGGACCCCCAAGAGATCCCCATGCAGGTGAGGTCATATTGAATGTGGTATTGGAGCAAGTTGTGGTCGTGGTTTGCCCTGACTCTAGTCGAGTGTCTTTTTTCCTTTAGGTAGAAGCTACTGAAAGCGCTAGTGCTGGAATCGGGGCTGACGTGAACATGGGTTCAGGTAGGTGGTTCTGAATTCGATCCCTCACTACCCTTTGCTCAACAGAGTCTACCGACGTGGTTGGATCAATTGGAATCAGTTTGGAGGATCTCGAGCTACTCTCCGACCTATTCTACCTCCCTTTTTCCTACGGGCCGACTGCTCTGAAAGCGCTTGAATTGGGCTATTGGCTTCGTGAGAACTCTCATCTTGCCCCCACAACCAAAAGTGATGTGGAGGTAGGCTTAAACGATTGAACTATCTACTCATTAGTATGTAAGTAGGATACGTAGTGGTTTCTACTTCTGTGGGTTTCAGCACAATAAATGGTGTAAAAAGTTTGCCGAGTTCATTAAAATACTCACTAATGTGAGTCAACTGAGGGAGAAGATCCAACGGCTTCCCCATCCCGGTGTTGTATATGATCTCGCACCCTACCTCACTGGCATTACTTCTGCCTTTGTTATGCTACTTGACTATTTCCGATGGCTTGGTACGTCCATACTTTCCTCAGCTAACTGTACAGAAAGTTCGTGACGTTTGTGGGCTTTTCATTCGTGGCAGGTTTTTTATGTTGCTTTTTAAAGGACATATTTATTACCATGTTTGTAGTTGTATGATAGACTCTTAAATCACTTTATGCATCAGTTAATGGATAAGTTTAATAAGCCCTCATCCTGTCCGCTTTATGTTTAGTAAACGTCTCTTTTTGGCTATAAAAGGAACGTTTGTGCTTGTCTTTTGATTCAGAAAACGGCGTTATGGCAAACCGGAGTCAGGCTCATTTGAAACGTCTTCTTACCTGTTAGTTCTTCGTCATATGTGAATTGCTCTTCTTTTGTTGCTTTTAATGATGAAGAGTTTTCATCACTTCCTTTAGGGTTTTCTCCAGGCTACAGTGAAATGACAATGTCGGGAGATCATGAACCTTGGATGTTTCGAGGTGGCATTATTGCTGAACTCCAGGTTAGTGTCTCTGCTTTCCATCTCGCACCATTACCTTTCTTTTTGCATTCCTTTCAACCCTGAACTAGTTTTGTTTCCAAAATCTACTTTATCACATTGACATCGTTCTTTCATGGATGACTCACCAAATCAAATCTAGATTTTGATGTAATCCTCCATATCACTCTGATGTCATTTACCCAATTCGTGGGCGTTGTCAACACCATCCATGCTTCGCGTCAGCCGTAGCAACGGCCAAATAACTGAAAATTTGTCCTCGCAATGAACTGCAACGCCTGAATAGTGGGTAGGTTTAGAGTTGAAGCCATTCAATCAATGTAGGTGTTATGTTGATGCCAAAATTTTACTGACCTAAGGTAGGTCAGATATCCGTGAATTATGGGAGAAGCTGGGAATTTTTATTGTAAGTCATTTGGCGATATTTCAAGGCCGGTTTCCGGTTGTTCGCCTCTTAACATTTTAAAGCTGTTGGAAGTTGTCTATTCACCAGTTTCAAACTGCTTTCCTTCTCATTGAACTGCCCTTGCCTGAAAACCCACGCAACACTTTACAGTCAGATCCTCTCTTTAGATAAGTAATCCAAGCAAGTTTTTACGCCCATTTATCGTCGACGGTTTTTCTCTAGCTATTGAATGCATTATGTAAAGTTCACAACTCTAGGTTGTCAGATTACAACATAATTGACAAGGAAATACATTCACTTAGTCAGTCAAGATGTTAAATATTGTTTTCAATAAATAGACTTTGAATCGCTTTAGGTTTTTTGAGTGTTAGAGGATTTTTTCACTTCGAATAAATAGCGCAAATATCACCTTCCTCTCAGCAAGCACAACCGAGCATTATTTATAGGTGCCTTGTTCGCCTCTTTTAGCGGATTCTTCCTCTCGAATCAGCACAGGACCTATTCCCTGCGCCCAGTCGAGTAGGCCCCACGATGACCACAACGCCTGCTGCTTCGCTGACCGCCGATGAACTTTCATCCTGTGAACAAGTCCCTTCTCTCCTTGCGCCAGACAGCTGGAACACTGCAAAAGTGGGCTTCCAGCCACGCCGACCCTACTTCCTACGTCCTTACAAACTCGAGGATAAACAAAAAATCTACGACCTTTGGCGACGTATACTCCTGCACAGACTTGGTCTCCCGAAAGATGCCTTTCCAGATAAATATAAAGATATTCCGGGTGATCGGTAGGTCTTGCGGTGCCCTCTTCCTGGTTCAGTTATACATCAGTCCCTTTGGTACCAGTCTAAAATCCGAATGACTAAGGGGTCTATTTCCATCCTGCATTCGGTCTATATTTTGATTAATTTTCCGTCCTGTTTGTAATTCGTTTTATGCCTAATTGCTCATTACTGAAGTTGAGAGCGTTCGATCATAGGTATAAATCGCAAACATTGTACGATATGGTAATTATTTTCGTCGAGTTTTGTTTGCAGAAGCCACAGGGCCGACGTGCACTTTATTCATTCCAAGAATCTAATCTTCAAGCCCTAGGTTGAAAACTTTAAAATCAAGTGTATTTAGTAGCCATGCCTGCAAAGAAAATTTGGATGAAATAAACCGCTTTGTGAATTAACATACTGGGTCAATTTCACGGACCTTCGATGCATATTTCTGTTCCTATGACTACGGTTCTGTAGAGTGGTTTTTAGGAGCAGATTAATTCATATTTCATCGTTAAGCCTTCAAGTATGGGCTAAAGAGGCGATTTAGTGGTGTACTTGAGAAATGGAGACATTAGTTCCCAATATTCATGTGAAAAGAACCTCTATTACTTCTCTGTACGCAGCTCATGATAGTTGCGTTTAAGCATATTTACTCCTATTTTAATTCTGTGGAAAAAAGTGCTGCCATAGTAGCATTAGTTGCAGTATCAGTTGACAAAAGTCCTATTAAGGTTTGCGATAACTAATGTGTTTGCCCTCGACTGGCCCAGACATCTATGCCGGAAGAGGTTGACGGCAGTGATGTGTTTAAGAAACCATATCTGATTGTGAACGACTTTTTTGCCTTGGATGCCATGTCGTCTCAGCTTTTCACTTATGGCAGAGTAAAACATGTTGTTTTAGGGAGACTCGTTAGTAGTCGAAAATTTCCCAACATCAAAGCTTTCTAATTGCCAATTCAACGGTGATCTATGAAAACCAGTAGAGAGGTGCGATAGGAAATAAATCCACTTTCTGCTACTTTAAGTGTGTCTGGACTGCCATTTAAGTTTGACTAACTGATTTACTTAACTTTTAAAGGTACTTCGCCGCCTACTTAGAGCGTTTTCCACAGCACTGTCTGGTGGTGGAGGGTCCTCCACTCTTCTTCGACGTTGCTTTAGAGACGTCGTCAGTTCCTTGTGGTGTTGGCCGCAGCTTGTCTTCTACTGCCGCCCCATCGTGGGACATTGTTGCGTTCGCCTGTGCAGCCCCCGACATCGGCGAGCTGACCCGTGCGCGGGACGATCTGCGTCGCGGTCAGCTGCGGACTAAGTATCCTAAGGATGCAGTTCTGTGTGGTGGTGAAAATCACCCATCTATACCTCGCAAGCCCTCCATAAACAACGATGTGCCTCATCTGTCTGTTGAGGATTTCATTCGTGTAAGCCTACTTCCACTATTTTACAAATTCTTGTACTTACTCGGAAAGAATGCTACCAATTCATGCCTTAGTGACTATCATTCCGATTTGATATGCTTTATATCCGATTTTACATGATACGCGTTCCGAGGTGCTCTGAGTTATTGGAATCCTTGAAAAGTAGGGTTAACAGGAACTGCATATTTACCTTAGGTTGTACGATACTGAACTTATTTGTCCATAACTTATGCTTTTGTTACCCCTGTTTCATCTTCTCGATATCCGATTGCTGTTGGTGTTCAACAATACCCTGCAACACAACAATTAGGCCATTCACCATTAACGATGCGCTCTGTTTAGAATTGAATTAAGTTCGTATTCTCTTGTTTACTTTAAGTAATTTAGGGTTTTTTTTGCGAAATAATAGCCTCTCCCATTTGCATATCCATGATTACCTTCTTGCTTTTACAAGACTTGATGTTTTACATTCGACTTTGTTATTGATATAATGTTGGTTATATCCGAAAGTCGCGAAATTTCAAAGCATTTTTATATGTTAAATAGGGTTACTTTTGCCTTGGATAGATTGGTTGATTTTAATACTCAAGTTACATTTTGATATCTTTGATCCTATTGATTTGGAGGGAGAGGTGGTGTGAAAACCGAGCCTTGGGTGCTGTCTGGTTTAGTTGTCTTTTGTTTCCCACTCTCATATTTATCTACATCGATCCAGATATCTTTGGACTGGGTCCACGATGAGCGCATAACTGCAGCTTCTTCAAGCATAATTGCAGAAGTAGCTGTCACTGAGGCACCACCCCCTGAGCCGTTGGGTGCCGCTATCTCCGAGCAACAACAGCAGGAGCGACATCAACAACAACCAATGGCGGTGGAGGTGTATGAGCAGGAAGAAAAACTCACCACAAAAACAGTTATTGCTGAACAGGGCCAGGTGGTTGCGGACGTAGTGGAAGCGGAATACGCGGAGAGTAACAGCGAGGAGCAACAAAGAATACGGGCAAGAGAAGAGGATGAAAATGCTGCTACTACTACCACAAAAGTGGATCAGGGTCCAAAGAAAATGGATGATGAGGAGGAGGTTGGTTTTTTTGTCTTCGGTTTATTTTTTTACTTCTCTTCACGAGTTTATGTTGATGCTGATTCCTTACCTTTCTGTAGGTCAAGTCGGGTGCTCGGACAGTGGAGGCCATCCACTCAGCGATGATAGCGCACCCAGCGAGCATCTTCGTGGAGTTGGACGATTGTAATTTCACCTGTTCCCTTGGTGGAGTTGCTGGGCCTTCCATGAACCCCTTAACCATGATAAATCACCAACTTGGAGTAGGCTTCGATCCGCCAGAGTTGGTGCTTGACGAAGTCTCAAGACGTCTCTTTGTCTGTCTTCTGGCTGGGCTCAAAACCTGTGCTTCGCATGTAAGCTCTAAGAATCAGCCAATCCATCTTGAATTGAATGAACTTGTGCAGTTTTTATTTAGCCTTGCTTTGTAGTTTGGTTGAATAGAATTGTTGCTCTCATTCCTTATCTATTTACCTAGGGAGTTCACGTTGAGTTGGATGCGATAAACGAAACACGAGCTGAACTCTACCGCCGATACGGATTTTATCCAGTTACCGCTGCCTCCACCGACTTTGTCACAGTCCTCGGACGTCTTATTTAATTCCTTCTCTGCGGCATATTCAATTGTTTACCTGCGATCTGATTGCAAATATAGTAGCCAAAGTCGGTCTCAAATATTGAAATCCACCTTATGGTTTATGTATTTGTTTCATCTAAAAATAAAGTGTCTATAGTAGGTCCATCATATTCTGGTGGTATTCTTGCAAATTGTTTATTCTAGTTTACTAAATGAGAATGCAAGTTTCAATTCTGCTTGGATGGCCAACACGGTGAATACGCTTGGAAAGTGTACCATAGAAAAACATTGGAAAGATGAGCGGTAGCGATTTCCGAGGCCATTATGTAAAGGCTGAGTACATGGCCCCAAAAGGAATTCAGGACTATATTTAACTCCTACAACAAGCCCCTCATTTCTCTTCTGCACGTAACAGTCACCACAAAAGTGAGGCCGTAGTAAAGGCCAGAGAACTGTATGGAAGCATACTACGATAGCATTAGAAAGTTGCATAGCTTTGGCACCCTCAGATGAGCCTTTTCTATTTTGTGTGTGCAATATAATCAATCTGCAGGAGACGTGGTGGAAGCTTACGTTTGCTCTTCGAACCGAAGGCACGGTGCTACAGCCCAGAAATTACTCAAGTGAATGACATGACAGCGACGCCTTAGCAACAGGTGGTGACTACTGGTCTTTACCGAATGATTTACAGGGGCCACGTTACGCTTCGCTTTAAATATGCATGGGCCTTTGCATTGATGATTAATTTCTTGCAAAAGTAAATTCGATGTGCCTAGTGCTCCATGTGTTGGCTTCTCATCGGTCTGACTCAATAGTATATCCTACCCTGCGAAGACTTTCCGCCCATAATTCTGCTTTATTTTCTTGACTACCTTTGTGTGTCACTTACTTGCTTCCAGGGTTTTGTAGACGCGAAAGCATCGAGTGGCAACAATGGCCATTGCCACAGTGGTTGAATGGATTTAATGCAAGGTGCCGTGACTGGATGGTGTTTTCTCTCTTTTCTCATAGGCTTTGTGAGTCCTCACGCACACTAGTGGTGGTAGGGGCTGAGTACACAAAGAAGGTGCTACAACACGCTAACGTGCTCAAACTAGAGCCTTTGTCCTATCACTTGAGCATTTTTAAGCCATTGAACATCATATGAGTGTAAGAAATTGCATATTTGAGTCATTAAAGGGGAAGGTGTTTTCAGAACTAATGGATTCATTGATCACTTAACTAATGGGACTAAATGACGCCATAAAGTTCGCACATATTGCTTAATGAAAACGCTTATGCAGATGCGGTTATTTGCCAAGTCAACTTTTTTTCATAAAATAACTCGTAGTCCTAAAATCGAGGTTACCATTGTTGTAGCACCCGAATTGCATCTGGCACTTGTGCTAAAGTTTCTTATGGTTGATCGCTTTACTTTGCAAACACATTCCCTAATGACATTAATTCACAAAATTTTGTTAAGGTAATGCAAAGGGTCGTACACATTGTCTAAAGGGCGTTGTTTGTTGGTGTGGCTAATGAAGTCGAAAAGCTCCAACGTGGAATTTGTTGATAGGCGCCAGCATCCCTAGGCTGTGACTAGTAACCAACTTCCCGTCCTGCATGCCGCAGGCTAGTTTGACAGGCAACAGAGAAAAGCAGCAACGTGAGCACCACCTCTGCTTGTGTGACGCGTAAATATGGCTTGATTTAAGCAGTAGTAACCAAGGTAGCGGCTGGGTCAATGAAAATGGCGCATAAATACGATACTAATGAAGTAGAGCATTTAACAGACTGAACTCTTGAACCTCAATTCAACTCTCTGGATGAGTACTTTCTTGCTCACTCATTCATCCCACGGCCATTGCTTATAACGTAAACTTGAATCAGCAATCCCAGTACGTACGAAGATGCTTTAGTTAGTTTAATAATCAAAGTCATTGTTAGCAAGAGAGACCAGGCGCATAACTGATCAAGGGGCCCAAAAAGTCCTGCTAGGTAATTCGTAGCCGCTGATTTTAAGGGGCGGTGAAGAAGAGAATGGAATGAGCATGAAACGGAACTGTTCTTGGCGTGCTAGAGCCGATGGGGAAGCAGGACACGAATGGGCAAGTAAGGCAGACAGAAAGATAACTAGAGTTAAATGTTGTCGGAAAATCAGCATCCTTCAGTGGATAGAAGTTCAACTTTGCTTTCAATACTGCTTGTTTTTAAACGCCTCATATCCCATTCCTGAAACTCTCTTTCAACAAGTAGAAATACCTCTTTTTCACAAGGTAAGGTGAATCTCAGCAGCAACGATCCTACTTCCCGTCCATTTGTAGTGCCGTCGCTTGCAATATTCATGGTCACTTAAATTCATTGAGTATACGGAAGCTCGATGCCATGAGTTATTTGGTATTTGCATGATTTCTTGACCCATATAATCAATTCAGCTTGATTAACGCCTTTACAATGAGTTTTACAAATCGAATGTTAGGCATCCAAAGCGTAAAATCCGAAACTGGTTTCTTTTATTTTTTTCTACTCCCGCAATTCAAGACACTTGAAGCAAGAGCTCCGATCTTTTCGCTACTCCGCGTAGATGAACTTTAACACCTCCTTTAAAGGGAATCACATTTCACTATTTGTATGATTAATTCATTTAATAGGTCCGAGGTATGAGTCAAGCAAACGGAATTTCTCCTCAGTCTTAAGTCATTGAAATTTTGCCACTCATCCACTTTACATGTTTGATTTATGAAAGAATGCTGAAATAACGTGACCCACTGCCTAGACGAGGTAAATCTATCCTTGTTGACCGCTGCTATTAGTAAGGAGAATGCAGCAATTGTATAAGTATTGCATTCATCATTTCATTGGTAAACACTCAGCTTCTGTAGCCAGGTGGGTTCGTTGTTCTTTAATGGTGTCAAGTGTTTCGAGTTTACCTTACACACGATCATTTACGGTACCGACTTGCCAAACGAATAGGTACTCAACCTAGTTTCATTTACCTCCGAAGACCATAGCATTATTGTCGGGTTCTACGTCTCTCCTGAAAACAAAAGCGAATATGCTATTTGACTATGTTATTTCTTGCCAAAGTAGGGAATCGCGATGAGTTCAGAGGAGACGCCTAGAGGGTCTACGTGACTAAAAACGCTTGACTAAACAGACAATCAGTTGCTCGGCGTGCCTTGTTGATTAGAATGACGTTGGAAATGTCAAGTGCTCTGCACCGGCACAATTGCAGCCTGTTTGCTCATCTCAAACAAGAGTGGATTAAAGTTCTCATGTGAGGCCTACTTTTCAGGTTTTGGTTCTTGCACCAACTCTTTTCATACCTTTCTCAAACCCCTATTTACAAGTCTTCTGCGTTGACCACGAAACGTTCTAATAAAGCACACCTCTCTCTCATCTCTGAAAGTAACTGGCAGATGAGAATCACTTGTTCCGATTCAGTGTTTCATGTCAACCATAAGGTACCGATCGGATCACTCAACCAATCTGTATGCTTATAAGTTATGCACCGGTTTAAGCTCAAACAAGGTGTGGTGACTAGTGGTAACGCATCCAAAAGAGTGGCAACTGTTCAGATGTAGCTAATGATTGTGCATTCAAAGTGTTGAGGAATTGTTCAAACACTTCTCAAATAACTCACTAAGTGATATTAAAAACATCCCAAATAGAGGGAAACTGCACAGACCGGAACAGAATACAAACTAGAAATGAAGGCTTCTGGCTGCTGGATTTAGCAAGACTGCCACTTGATGAGCACGTGTTCAGAGGGGTTGGACAGTGAGTACCTGTTAAAACTTGCCAAGGCGCAGAGGTAAGTCAATGCGGTGGTGGCCTTCTTTGACTGATTGTATGAAGCATCATTGAGTCAATTGTACAAGCCTAGATGTACTTATGCGTTAAGTACTGCTTACATCACTACCCGTTGTTGGAATCCCTAAAGCACGTCTTCACATTCTATGAAAATGGGGCTAAAATGCTATTTGCTCCAGTTTCTGCTGCAAAGGAATAGTGGGCTGCAATATATCAGTCCACAAGAAAAGAGACATGACTTAATCACGATCCTAAAGGTGCGTGAGCCCCACTGCTTCCTCATCTCGTGAATATGGCTATAGGATACATAAAAGGAGGGTATGAAACACTCAGAAATTAGGTTTATCGCCTCCTATTCCCTTTTTGTAGAAAGCACTGGGGATTCTTTGATGTCAGAGCTCAATAATTCCACTGAGCAATTCAGTAATCGAAAGGAACTCAAACCTTCATTCACTCCTGATATTAGAGAACAGTTGTTGAGACAACGGCAGAATGAACACGGGTCTCCTTCAACCTAGTGGGAGGACTTCATATTTTGATACCTCGGAAGGGGACCTGATCGATACCGGTGTTCATGTGGGTTCATGTCTAACAAAGAACGTCCAAAAATAAGACCACTGCAGATGGCCTCTTCATCCATGCGACCGCCCCGGTTGCCAACGTACACCCTTCAATGTATGGGTAGGGTGCCAGAACTAATCTATTCCAGCAGCGTAAATGACTACACAATAGCTCCAATTGTTGACCGTGTTTAGGCCATGGGACTTGTCAGGTCACGGTGAATAAATTAGGGGTGACAATGGGAATCAGGGTTTCCTTACAGAAAAAAGGACTAAGGAGGGTTATTTGACGAGTTGAAAATCTATGCAGCAAATAAAAATTCAATGTAGATAGCCCCCAATACCACAGATTGTTTAGGTGAGGTCAAGATGAGCAGTTTATTTCGGTATTAATACTGGCGCGTACCAAACAAACTGGTTTTTCGCTGGACTCATTCCAAACGGTAGAATCGTACTGGCAATGCAGGACCTAAATTCCGTTGCTGCAGCAGTCTTAGCATCTCTGATTAAGTATCGCCTCTGCCTTCCATGAAATACCCACTGACCTGACTGTAATTAGCCTTTAAGGGATGCAGTTGGCAGGGAGCTTAAATACTGTTACATTATGCTGTCTACGTGTAAACAAATGTTAAATCAAAAGTCCCTTTCAAAACGAATCCCAAATAAGCCAAAATCACTACCGTAAAGTTTTGGGAGTTCGAAAAGTAATAAACGTCCAGTGCATAATTGTTGTGGGAACTGTCAATTTGGACGCGTTTGTCAGATTTGCCGTCCTAGTAGGTCACTGCCAATTTCCTGTCCAAAAACCGCACGTCACAGAGACAAACCTAGCAACTCAAACTCCTCCGCTTTTCGCTCCTGTCCGAGCCTGCTCACATTAGGCGGAAGGGCATCTCTAATTGGTTTGTGTGGCATGACCAATTGGATGAGCGTCTCAGGTGCATGCACACAGACGTGTGCGTTTGCAAAAGACACATACGCACCTTCACCGTCACGGCCGTGCACGCATCAGGGAGACGCACTACTACTCATACGAAGGCCTTGTTACTCACGCCTCGCACCGTACAATGGCTGCCTTAATTTCTAGGGCGATCAACTGCGACAATCTCTGGCGCCCCTGGTACATCATATTTGTCACCTGCCTGCAAATTTTCATGCTCTACTCTGGCATAGCTCGCTACATTACCTTCAAGGAACACTTCCTTGATCCTAAGTATGGTGGCAATTGGAACTCAGCTGGAATGAATTTCTACCTGGCGATGCTCATTGTTGCGACCTTTTTTGTCTGTCTTTTCCTCTACTCCAGTCTGATCCGTGGATCAAATCTTGCTGGTGAAGGGGTTGCACTAGGGCAGGAGCTGGTTCTTTACCACCCTGGCCCGTTTCATTGGCCTCAACAAACGCAGTCACAACAAGAGGGAAGTAATGCAGGTCTTTATGCCACTGCAAATGGCGTTTTGGAGAGAGGCAACCTTAGTGCTGGGCTGGGAGCCGTAGGGGAGGAGGAGGGAGTGCCACCGTTTGACACCTGGTCTGCCCGCAGCGCTGCTCACGTTCCACCCAGCGATTTTGCCACCTATCCGGGACTGCCGACCATGTTTCGATCAATAGTATCAACTGGAGGAACGAACGTGACGGGAGAGAAGGAGCGCTGGTTGTCATTGTATGCCCTTTGGAGGCGTTTTCAACGGCGTTTTATTCCCCCCTCTAGCCTCATGCATATCATCTCCGCCCATGCCTTCTTGCTACCTCTACCAGTTCTCGAAGCCCAGCTTATTTTTCACCACGTCATATCCTATGGTGAGTTGGATTTGTTTTTGGCTTTATGGTGGTAGGCAAGTAAATCACGTCGTCGTCACCATTACTTGCATCATTCCCAACGAAGTGAATGAGTACTAGCTAGTGAGCCACTTTTTGTACAGCTCTGACGACCGAACTGGCTGGTTGCCACATATCACGTGGATCAAGGTGCAATTCCATCAGTGTCTGAGGCTGGAGAAGGGTGTGTTCCGTTAATCCTTCCCACTAGTCTTAAGGTGGCAATGTAATGCGAAAACGCCGGATTTAGAGATCATAACCGTTCTGCGATATGTACCCTGGAGGAGACTTATCATTGTTTAATGCGAACAATGTAATTAATGTGAGCGTGCGTGTCTGCCTTGTTTGTCCAGCAGACCTACCTGATGGTCATGGTGTTTTACTCTACTCCCCTAAGTGGGTAAACAGTAGCTTCCCCCTTAAGGGTGGATGAATAGGTAAGCGTTGTTGGAGTGGCTCCATTGTCTGGCTATTGCACACACTGCCTGGGAAGTGTATACTAAATTGTAGAATGGACGCTTAGGGCTCATTGAAGAGCTCAAATTTTCCAGCTAATTTGACTGTGCATTTAATTTAATTTTCCACTTGGTGTTCACACTATCCCCACAACCCATGCCATCAAGCCACGTGCAACTCTTAGCTCCGAAAAGGATCTATCTGTGCCTACCACTTTTTCTCAATTACTGTGACCTTTGATCTCTGGTTCATCAACATATTACTTGTCAATTCAGACATTTATCACAAAATCTGTTGCCAAAATTTTGCACCACTGCAGCCCTCGTTTCTTCTTACTCCTTCTTACAATTGGTCTTGGCAAATTACTACCAATCACTTTGAAATTAGCTCCCCAAATTCGGTTCATTATTCCCAATTGACGAATCTCCTTGGACGTGCGTAAAGATGGGTTTTGTAAGGGGAACACCTAACCTTACACCCGCCTCTTGTATTGACCATTCCACGTATCACCAACGGAAAGGCACTACAATGATGATTTATCACAGGAAATTCGTTCTACGGTACAAATTGTTTGCTTTTCTGCGGGTTAGTAATTATATTTTTTGCCCATAAGTAAGGCCTTGACAACCAGCCCCGGGCGCATACTTCACCCGTAGCGGTACTTGCCCTATGCAGAGCATACTAATGCATTGTAACTGGAATTCCCTGCTAGTCACACTGATCAGGCATGTCTGGTGGTGGAGAGTAGAAACGCATATTGGATGAAAGCATTTTTTTAATTTTTGCTTCCGCCTTGCAACACCACTGAAACCCGATTGTTATATTTGTCTTACGCAAACACCATTAGGAGTGTAAAGTGCAGATGAGTACGTGCGCACATGCATGCCTCAGTGTTTTCCTTAAGGTTACTTAAAATGCCCTTGGAACCGATGCATGAATATCCAGGTTCACTGCACTTACTCTGCGGCTCGGTGACAGGCCGTAAATCAAAGGGTTCGATTCAGGTAACGAAGGCTCTCACGGGACAGTTTCGATTGTCCTGTTTTAATGTCAGGCCTCGTGACCTGTGTTTTACTCTCAATCCAAAGTCGTCTACTATTGGTAAACGCGGTGGTGGGTGAGTGCATTGACTCAAGCATAAAGAACAATATTTTAAAATAGTAGTCACATTTCTCAAATCCCTTCATATTTCTGTGGAGATGCAATGACACTGATGGTTGAATGCAACAGACATATGTGGAAGTGGGGTTTCCAGTCAAAAGTGTTAGGACATGAATAGTCCAGATATATTTAAAACAAATGGGTCTCATATGTGCATTTACTCCATTATTTTGCCAACATTCCCTCTACGGTCAATCCTAATTCCGTCCAAGTGAATGGGAATTTAGTACAGGCGCTTCCTGTCCAATATCGCGTACGCCTGTGGCTCTAGCCCTGCCCCTGCCGGCATCCCTCAAGCTAGCTTGCTTCCAAAAAAAAGGGTGTACCATTGATATTGTCCACCGTAAGGCAGGAATGGCCTGCTATCATCGTCTCATGTGCCGTTCTTTCACAAAATCCTTCACGATATTTAAGATGAGGATGTGTTCCTTCTCAAATAAGTCTGTCCTAAATTATTGTTTCAATGAGTGTGATGAAGTTGGCTTAATTTTTACCTTGTTGGATGCTCAACTAAATCATGCTCCAAATGGAAGGTGTTGTAGGTTCTAATATGTATAAAAATCTTCTAGTTGTATTTACGCTCACTGGAAACCATTTGTATTTACTCCAATCCATTCGCTGCAGAAAACGTGTGGAAAAGCAACCTGAATTCGATCTTGCGCTCATCGTCCTCCAATGCAATGTCAGTGGAGTTCTTCAATCTCCTATTCGCGTTCGCAGCGTTAGCCCTTCGTTATCCATCCGTCTTTTGGCGAACCAATCATGCCTTTGCCTTTACATTCTCTCTTCTACTTGTTGTTCTCGGCGTGCACGGGCTTTTGGAGATGAATTCTGCCGAAATCATAGTCAAACTTTGCTGGAATGATAAGAAGTTTGCTTCTTCTCAAGCAGGATTGTGTCAGACGGCTGTTGTAGGAGCATCTGCTAATGGTGATAAAGTGGATTATCTAGAACCAGCAGTCTTTGAACTACCCGCTGAAGATCCAGAGGGCCTACAAAACGCAACCGTACTCTTTCTTTCTGCGTTTGGGACCATCACGACGCTACTTCTCACCTCCTGTGTTTTTGACTATGGCGTTGATCAATTCGTAGACAGACTCAATGCTTTGAGGAGAAGTGCCATTTTCGGGCCTACTTCACAAGATGTCGTCCCTTCCGACACGGCATCAATACAGGTTGGAGGCGTTGGGGGTGTCTGCGGCCTGAAGTCGGAAGGGCAGCGACGTAGGCAAAGAGGTGTGGTTTGGCGGCGGCTTGTAGCAGTAGTGGGAGCCCTCTGCGTTCTTGCCATCAAAATGCCCATCCTTATTGCCTGCGGTCATGCCTTTGGGACAGGTGGAAGTCCACTACTTTTAGCCAACATTGTCGCCACAGTCTTCTTCTTCTGTGTCTGGTTTATCATCTGGTTCGCATTCTGCCTCAAACCCGAGTGGAAATTCAAGGTATTTGATACTGATGTGATGAGCATGCATTATTCCACTTGCTGCCGGTTCTGCTGTGTGCAACGTTATAGTTAATGGCTGCCTAAGTTTACATTTGCTTTATCCTCCCAATAAGTTGCAAAAGCAATACCTTATCTCGTTTCATTCCTCGTTGTCATCCACCTTTTTATGCATTAATCACAGGACCGATGCTTTATTAAGGAGTCAGCATTTTCACTTGAACAATTTTTTGGTTAGCAAAGGCGCATAATTGTTTACAAAACGCAGAAACCTGTTGACTCACAAACGAAAACTGTTGGGTGACGATGAAAGTGGGGCACCACTCACGCCCAACTCAAGTAAACAACTCCCTGTCTCTTTTTGGTCGCTGCACTGCATACTGATGTGGAGAAGAAATGCCCTCGCATTTCACGGGCTAGCATCAGCATTAAGTGACGAAACTAAGATGTCGTCCGTTATTTTTTTGCCGTGTTTTGAATGCACCGTGCATCGTTTGTACCACCTCATGAATCAACAAGCTGTTGCCCGGTCGATGATTGACCTCCGATGCCTGTGGACACGTCCTGAAAAGTTGTTCCACTTTACCCTACTTTTCTTGTTTTGTGTCAACCCGCATCTCTACTTTGTCATTTGGCCGACTGTGAGGTTTTAGGCGCGCATTTTTGTGCAAACAAGACACTGAAGTTAAGGTGATAGGCGTGAAAATTTTATGTGCTAAGTTGCATGTGTTGGGGCAAAATTTTGGCTCGCATATGATTCAGTGCAACTTCCGGCTTTTTCGGATGTTTTATGCGTTGCATGAATTTTGAGAAATTTAGGAATTCGTTATCTTCGGCACAGCAATTTTGTGCAAAAGCTTAGGCGAGGATGCCGGGGCGGAATTATGGCTTTGCCAACTTTGGTGAAGGTATCTGTGAGAGTCTGGCATATCTATTTCCAAATGTATCAAATTCAACGAACATTTGATATGAAACTGTGAAAATACTTAATCGAGTTGCCCTCATCAACAACGGCTCATCATCTCTATTTTCTTAATCTGGGTGTATATATGGCTTTGCTTTATCATTGGACAATTTTCGGTCTCGTTTTAAAGGCTTATTGTTCTTTGCCGTCCTTTTGTGAGCAGCACATCGGGTGAATTGAATACGTGACGTAGACACGCTTCCATTGTACTATAAGAGTTCGGCAGCATGGGATCTGATTGTTGTCATTGCCATGGCAGAAGCGTTTCAATAAATTTGCTTTTGATTATCGAAGCGTTGCTGCTTGAGTTTTGAAAGTGAAAACTGGAACAAGTTCACTTGAGAAGGCATGGATCGCTTAGCTTTTATGGGAATGCAGCACCTCCGTCGTGGCGTACGACACGGTGAATCACGGTGTCTTTAGCCTGAATGACCTGTCATTTGTGTTTTATTGAATGAGACAGAGGAGTACTGATGAAAATCACTAAGTGACACTTAAACGGCACCGAGGATTTCGATTCTTGGCTGTCTTAAGTTTCAGCAAATTCATATCGAGACATCGGTTCTGGAATTGACTGGTATGTGACATGTTCACCATACTTAATGGTAGTCTCGATCGCAAAACATCATTCCTCGCTATCAGACCCGCAAGTTGTCACATCCCGCTTTTTTTGGAGTCAACTTCTGTTTCAATCCTAAATGAATTGAAAGTTTTCTGGTTTGTAATTGGGTAACGTGAGTTTCAAGATACTTTACGTCTCTTCTCCCGAGTTCCAAATCCCCTTTTTCATTGGGCACATACCTGGCATCCCACGTTTAGGCTGCTTATTCATCGACTGTTATCTCCATTACCATCAAATCCGGCCACTTGTAAGCGGAATTGCCTCGATGAGCAACTGTGCATTCTTTTCCTATTACCTCGGAATGGTTTATTTTCTTTTTTTCATTTTGCTAATTTACATTTAAGGTGGGCATAAGCCCCCGGTCATCAGAGGTACTGAGGTCGCTCATCACCCTCTGGAGGGAGGTAAGCGAGTAATCACGACCACTTGAAGGAGAGCGATGTAAATCCATTTTCTGACTGCCTGTCATTTGGCCACGCCTTTGAAGTGCGCGCCGGCTTGTGCACTGTGACGAGAGGTCGTGCTTGCGTGCTACATCTGGTGAGCACATATGTACACGCACACACACACACCCTTAAGGCACGCCGGTCTGTGCAGATGGGGTGGTGCTCTGGTACCTCGTTTACAATAGGGTCTTCACATGCCTTCACCCCGTCCGCTTGTTGTTCATGATGGCATGTATGCGCGTTCATGAGAAAATTTGCATAGCTGCCAAGTCCGATGAACAGCGGCGAAGAGGCTATGCATTGATCCACACCGTCTTTTTCAGTGTATTGTCGTTGTTGTTGTCTCGCTGTTAATCGGTGTAGCAAAGCTGAAGCCATGAAAATTAAAGCGCACTTAAAAGTCTAGCGTGGAAATGTGGAAATGTACTGAAGTCGAAGCTGTCTACATTATGGTAAACAAAGTTAAAGATGAAATACGTCCTCGACTGGTGAAGTGTTAGACGGCAATTTTTCACATGTGAAATTATTTGATTGACCACTTTAAATGCCATTTATAAATCACTCTATTTTTGAAAGCAGTTGTCGCCGTGGTTCATTAAAATTCAGGACTAACAGGTATGTAATTGCACCACGAGTTCTTTCTCGAGTTGTCCATAACTTTCGAAAGCGCCCTTGTTTGGGTTAAGCCTCTCACTCTCGTTCGCTCGCCTCCAATAATGAATTATCACAAGGCTAGAGCTATCAAGGCACTGCAAATATATGCCAAGGGGGCCATCCTACGTCTTCAGTAGTCATCTAATGGACATGCCTGGAGGCGTTGTATCCCCACCTTACTCATAAAAGTTGTCAAATAAAGACGTCCATATTGAAGCCTTTGTCTCCTAATTACTCAGTGGAACCCAATCCCTCACACACATGGATGTTTTATTTACACACACTCACGAAAAGCACCTCCGATACGGCTCTCCCGTGTAACCTTTGTTAGGTTGTATCGAAGATCTTGTGACAAAAAATTCCTCTGTTTATGGACGTAATGCTTTAATTGCACCAAAAGTCCCATTTTTTGCCCATACGTGAAATCAAAATTGACTGCGTAGGATCCGGTGTATGTAAATGGTGCTTGTGATCAGTCCTATAACTTTTGAGAACGTACGTACGGCGCATTAGTATCAGAACGATGTACACCTTTTAAAACAATAAAAACAAAATATCAATTTAATTTTGCTCCTTAAGTGAGTAGTTCAAATTATCACCACTATAGTACTATCTATCCATGATGACTGAGATAGGACTACTTTCTCAGGTTCCATCTATTATTAACCTACTACAGTTTACCATTTTTCGAAAATAAAATTGTTTAAAAGGAAAATTGCATAACCACTTGTCACATTTCAGGCTCACCGGTGACGTTATTTTGTGTTCACTTTCCACAAATATATCACCTTATTTCTTAAATCACACTTACACTCCCAGTTTTGTCATCAAGCATTTGCAAGTCCGCTCGCCAAGAGCAATGCCGTGAGGCGGTACGGCTATTTGCCTCAACAGAAACCGCGATCGTAGGTCAGTCGCACATTACTGCGCAGCCGAAAACCTGCCTGTTTGAGCGGTTTATCAACGCATTTACGAGTTTGCTTTGTCACTTTGATTAAAGAAAAAGCAAGATCTTTTCTATGTATGAGTTAAATTTCAAAGACTCCTTCCTCCGGATGCGTCAAAGCATTTCTGTGCGTTTACTTTCCTCACTTGTGTTCATTTTGTCTATTTTGAATCGGGAATTTCGCTTAGAGTCAGTTTTATTTCCATTCCAGTTACTAAGCTTTTTTCCAGTGATGCATTTACTGATTGTCTTACTGAACTTGGATGAGTGGATTTTAACGTGCTTATTCGAATTTTTATCGAACGTTTCATGTATACTGTTGGCGCCTTCACGGAATTACAAAACTGTCCCCTTTTATTGTCAATTTTAGGTGAACTATACAGCTCCATCCCATTTACCAATACCTCATCCTCTCACGCCACAGTATCTCTCGCATTCGGCTGCAACTCTCACTCGTCTAGGAGGTAATGGTGGAGGTCCTGGTGGTCCTACGGGCACCCTCTTGGCCACCGTCACCGGTGCGGCACCACAGCGTTTGCCGCAGGATGGTATGAGGTGCGCCAGCGGTGTTGCTGGCACTGGTGGTGTTGCTCCTAGTGGCGGTAGTGGGGGTTTACGCCTGACCTCTGGGAGTCCTCTCTATGCCTGTCTCCACGATGGCGGTCCTGTGGCGGGAATGTATCGCCTTGCTGGAATAGTATCGCCACCTCCTCCTGGAGGTCAGGTGCCCATCGGCCAATCAAATAGAGCAGCTGCAAATGCTCTGCAGAACACGGATTGCTATAGTGTGGACACCGAAGGCAGTAGTCGTCAGAGTGGTAAGTATCATCAAGTAATCTGTTCTAGAAGCTACAATCATACTTAAAGTTATTTGTATGGTAACGAAAGCTCGGTTCACCTTACGACAGCTATTTATCGTTAGTGTTAGATCAATGGAGGCTTAACCCATTAAATTAAGTCGGTGCGCCTGATCTATTATGCCTCCCGAATGTATAATGAATGGGCTGGCTGCACACGGTTGAGTTTCTTAATCATTCTGCGTACCATCCTAGGGACCAACAACTATGTATGTCTTCAAAGCTCCTTGAATACTACCAACGCACTTGGAATGAATGCATCGTCTCAGACGCAGCCCTTCGGCAACGATGTGCAGACGAACACAACACCGTTTGATCAGCAGATACCGAGGTCGTCATCTCAGGAACCTGATGATCCTCTCAGTAAGTAACATTCTTGTCACGTAGCTATTAACCTTTTTACTGTCAGTTATTGAGAGGCGTAAGTTTGCGTGATTAATTGACTGGTGGACAAAGTTCAGATATTACAGTGCTTTTTACTATGTGAAATAGTCACTGAAAGCTAAGTACTGGATAACAAAAAGTAGAGGTTTTTATAAGGCATAAAAGTGCTTGAAGTCCATCGCTCACCTAATTTTTGTTTAAAGTCATGTTTGCGGTACAGTTAATAGGCAAATGGTGTATACGGTCAGCCCATCGCAAGAAAACTAGTTATAATTCGCACAAAGTATCAGATTTTTCCATTTTACTTACTATTTGAGTTTTAATAAATTTGTAGGTGCTCTGCGGTATGCTTTGCGTCCAAGTGAAATTTTGTGTCCAGGTAGCCTTCGTTTTATAAACGGCACTCCCTTCGCTGCACAAGGATCCGGTGAGGCCGATGCAGGCCATCTTCTGGTGGAGGGTGCCCAGGAGACGCACACCTTTCTCCCTCAGTCATCCGCATCGACCACCGCTGCCACCGCTACTGTTGTCTCTGCAGTCTCCAGCACAAAACTGGACGAGTCAAAGCAAACCCAACCACGAGTAACCTTCAAGGATTTGACCAAAACCATGAAAAACTCTCCCAGCACTAGTGAAGCCAGTTCGTCCTCGAATCCCAACTCATCAAGTGACAGTGGAATCGACAATCACGTCCTTCCAGCACCCACCACCACAACCACAACAGTCAGTGGCTCCCTGTTCGCCACTCTCCCTTGCGTATCTAGAACAAGCCTTACCCTTTCCTTCAACGGGGGTACGAAAATTAGAGCAGCTGAACCTACTTACTGCAATCAGGAGCAGATGTCTTCGTCATCAACATCTACTGCTGGAGTTTTTGAGTGCCCCAGTATGCCACCTTTGAATCTGCCACAAAACGAAGCTGGCGAAGTTTCTTTTGCTAGTTTGTCACGCAGGTTCAATCTAAGGGCTACATCATTCGAGCCTCCGTCACCCTCGCCAGTCCCTGTTGAAGCCTCAACGGTGGAGAACGATTCGTTAATGAGCCAGTCAGCCATCATAAGACGGGAAGAGAGAACTACTACGGGGCGGTTGTGCAGTCAAGTTTAAAGAGGGCCGCTGATACCGTCGCCTTACTTTGACTCCCAGTAAACCCTGCATTTTATGTGCCCACATGCTCTGTACATTTTAAAGCAAAAGACAAAGCTTCCCGAAGTTATCGTATGCGGTGCATGTTTACTACCTTTATTTTCATCCAAACATGAATTTTTACCACTGTAGTCATCTCTAAACAGTGAGATGTGGCTTTTAATACGTGCGGTGGGTTCGTGCCTGTTTCAGTGGCTAAAGCGGCCGGTACAATGGTGCTTAATTACTAAGCTCTTGGTTTCAGCTGTAATAGTTTAATCGTCTTTGCTTGGTGCCATACCAGCGCCTCTCCATCTGTTCGCTTAGTAAGTGAATTCTAAGTTTTGCCTTTGGGGAGGTCTAAGTCAGAGATGGTTGAGGTACATGAGTGATTTTCCGAAATCACCGGTGGGAGTAGAGGTTATGCTAACTGTTGGGTAGTCGATACTAATAGTTAAAAATTGACATCGCATCGATTCAGTATTGCCGCCTAGACGGTCAGTTGGCATGGACGAGACCCGCCGAATAGATGGTTACTTAAACGATGCTACATAATAATGTAATAGAAAGGAGAAATCTGGGACTCTAACAGTTTTTTAGGTCTTTGGGTTTTGTAAACTCATCGAAAAGGAAAAAAGATGTTTCGTAAGCTGGGACAGCATTCACGATATTTCAGAGCCTGGACAGCAGTTAAATTGCAAGAAACTAGCATGATTTCCCTTCGAAACATAGAAACCAAGCTCTAACCTAAGGCAAGAACATATAAGCTTTATGGATACCTAAGAATTAATGAATACTTTGATTCATACTACCTGTTCATTGTTTTAGCTGGCGAGGATAAGCGCTTATATTGATTGTGTCGGCAGATGGGACTGCTTTTGGGTTTTAGCGAGTAGCATGGCTTCATCGCCTTGTTTGTCATTGTCATTTACAGAGGAGGAGGCTGCTAAACTCGCCGAACTTGACAGGCAGGCTCTCACTCATTTAATTGCAGTTGGTGTTTTTGCCTTATTACACCGGGGTTTTTCTGTCAATGCTAATCACCTAGGAAAAATGCTCATGTCTTGAGAGGTTCTTGTCTATTTCTGGTACAGCAGTAGATAGCCATTTTTTGCTCCTTTGGAACACATTTGTTTTTGATTTGTCCTACTTTTGTCATGCTTCGGTTTCCTGATAAGATATGCGATTTGGCCTTATGTGTGATCACCAGTTCTATTTGCCTTGGGAAATTTTAGAGTCCTGACTCTGAATGTACAGGATTGAGGGTCGCTATTGTACGTCGGGGGTTTTTCGGTTGTTGGCCTTGCTAGTGTAGTATATGCAGACGCTTTATTTTATGTGTAGTAGAGTTGATTTTAGTATTTTGCTAGCTTCCCGCTATATTTATGTTATAGCTTGGAATTTGGCTTTTTTCGGATTGACATTAACGATAATCGCAAGCTCTTAGAGAGGGCCGTTTTCTACTTGGATGGGATTATTGCAAGAAAAGTATACGAGTTGGAAGAAGCCAGAGCAAAGGATGAACAGGAGGAGCTTCGTGTCATTGATGAGGTACAAAACTCTGTGCAATCTCCTACGAAAATTCGGATCAATGTTTATTTAAAATACTCTAAGATGCAAGATGAAAGTATTCCACCGGCTATCTATCTCCTACTTGGCCATTACCAACTCTTGCTTAATCTCTATGATGATGCATTCTCAGCTTATTCGAAGTATGAATCATTAGTAGATGAAAAGGGTCGTCGAAATCTGTCTTTCCTCTATGGTCTTGCATTATGTTGTTTTCATTTTGGTGCTTTCAATCGGTAGGTTTGCTATTCCTCCTGAATCTGTGACTCTTGATTTTTAAGCGCTCTCCTACTGTTTCAACAAATTATCTATCTCCAACCATCCTTTCCACGACGAAAGGAAATCCACATTCGCCTTGGTTACATTTATAAGCTAAGGAAGGACCTCGACAAGAGTCACAGACACTTTCGTCAGGCTCTTCATGACGATTGCCCCAGCACATGGGGTCCCATTGAGAGTATGACATTAATTTTCATGCTAGGTTTGACTTTAGTTCAATTTCAGATAGGACACTTATTAGAAGTTTGCGGTCGTATTAAGCAGGCAAAGGCGACCTATGAGCAGATACTCGAAAGCGTTCAACCGGACACGGCCACTCATATCCAACATCTCTGCCTGCGACAGCTAGGTGAGTTGATCTCTGTTTCTCATGGATTGTTTCTCTCGTTAGCTTGGCTTTACCAAACTGGTGGCGGCGGTCAAATTGGGGGAAAAGGTGAACCAGGTGCGGTCTCCTTAGCACACAAAGAGTTGGCTATTCAACTTCTTCAAAAAGCAGTTGATCTGGACAGTTCAAATGGGAAGACTTGGTATTTACTGGGTCGCTGTCAAGCCGCTGTCAATCGTGTACAGGACGCTTTCCGGGCCTACCGTAGTTCCATTGACAAAACAGAAGCAAGTGCAGATACGTGGTGCGTTTTTTTACACCATACCGTTGATTGCATTACTCCGATTTTGGGATTTTTTAAAAAATACATTGACACTTTACAGGTGCTCTATTGGTGTGTTGTATCAAGAACAAAATCAGCCTATGGATGCTCTGCAGGCATACTTTTGCGCGGTTCAACTAGACAAGTGTCACGTCACTGCATGGGTCAACTTAGGCACCTTGTACGAGAGCATGCATCAATTCAAAGAGGCGCTAAAGTGCTATACAAACGCAGCGAATGCGGACAAGCGAGATGTGGTATGTGCGCGAGCAGAGAATGCGATCTCCCATCAATTCAAAACTGGGAGATAATGTTTTTCCATTTTTAGATAAAGCCGCCAGTAAAGGCTCGCATTGCAACCCTACAGCAGCTGCTACCCCGCCTTGCCGACAAGGTAATGGTGGGCTGTGGCAGTGTTGGCGCAGATATGAGTTTGGTGAACGCGGCTGGAGGCGCCATTTCTTCCTCTGCTCTCTCGACTACCCCTCTGGCCAAACTGCCTACCGTGGATGCCGCCTGGGATCTGCCCATCCCTGCTGAACTCACTCAGCGACAGGTGCAGCTTATGCTTCAGGAAGCTAATCGTTCGCAGTGTTCGGCTTTTTCTAACAGCGGCTCTCATTGGGCTGCCCTCCTTAGTAGTAACGCTATCAAATTGGAGGAGGAAGAGGAAGAAGGAGGAAAGACAATAAAGGATGGCAAAGGTGATTCTAGGAGCAGTGCGTGTCTCTTGATTACTTTAGCTGTTGCGGATATTGTATTAATCGAATTTGCGATATTACTTTCATATCTTTTAGTTAACTAAGAAGATAGAAAATTGATTGAGCTAAACTGCGTATATAGCAAATGGATTATTAGTTGAGCGTTCTAAAATAAGTTCTTTTCATGCCTTAAAATTAATGTCTACCTCAATTTGTTATTATTAATTAAGATGTTCATGTGAATCACTTGTATTTAGAACACAACAAAACTTGGATTTATCCGTTGTGCTCTGTAGGCACTCAAAAACAAAATGATGAACCGCCAAGACCGTTTAAAAGGCTTAAGGTAGAAGAAGATGATGGTGAAGGCGAAGGGTGCAGGAAAAGGGATTTCAAAGACCTTTCATTGCTTTCGGACCCACCCCCTTCAGTGGACGAAATTAGCACGCTGTACAGCCTTCTTGTAAATCAAGTCCACTTTCATAGGATTTTGTATTGTTTATTCTATTCAGTAACATTGACATTTTAAAACTTGTATGGACCTTTCACTCCTATACATAGTGAAGACATTGAGGTCAAATGACTCTTGGCTTACTTTAACGTTCGTAGCTCTCTAATAAACGGATTTTTTTCTTCAAACTTCGCAACCACCAATTTCATCCATTTGCTTGTCACACTCACTGTGGGGTACAACTGTTGACAATGCTATCCATTTATAACAAATTCGAGGTTACCGAATTAATTGCTTCGAAATACTTTGAATTGTTTCATAGACTTCATAGTAAAGGCACGCTACGTGTTAATAAGGGTTACATTTACCTCATTTCTATGCCTTTCCTACCGGCAACTTGCCAGTGTCAAGGTAACGGCCAGTCAGCCAGACAGCGTCATCAATTTCAGCGCATTTACACGAAAGCCTTCAATTACCTGCTTTATAAGAAGAGCCACCCAGAGGCAGCTGCAGCATTGGTCGAGGACCCATTTACTTGTGTTAATCGGCGCATTCTTAAGCGTCAGATGAGCAATACCTCCGCTTCAGAGGGGCACGAAGGGAGTAGAGCCACTGCGGCTGTTTCTAATATCAAGGCTAGTACCACCACACCGCCTGCCTGTGAAACAGTGCCGTCTGATGATGTCGAAAAGACGGGTCAACGCCAACAGCAACAAGTGGATGCTACAGTGGCGGAACTGCTCTCGGTGGCTGCCAATGATGATGCTCTGGGGGCTGATCAACTACCCGATGACTTTGCTCTTCTTACTGACGATCTGTTTGCTCAGGTTAGGCATTGTAGTCGGACTTTTTGATAAGCCTTATCATTAAAACACCTACTCGTGGATTGGGAGTACCTTTTACTTTTGCATACTTGTTGCACTTGGGTATTGCTTCGATTGAACTAATGAAAGGGACACATACCCCATGAACTGGTGTTATATTTGACTATGCTCCAAAAGACAAACTGCACTCCTTTTTAGCACATATATGACTCCATTGTACTTGGAATGTGAATGACATGAATGAAAGTCATTGCAAACCTGCAGCGTAATTCAACTAATGCTTGGTCTTATTAACTTCTAACGCCTGAATGGATGTTGTGTCCACCCAAATGGGCACTCCTCTTCAGTATTTTATAATTATCGGCTACTATTTAATGGACCGCGATGTATGTACCAGAAGTTCTATATGGGTTTAACTTCCTTTACTTGAACGGCATAATTTTGGGCAGAGTCTGAGTTATTGTCTTTTTAGCCAACTTTTGATCACTGAAGTTTAACTTTAGCGTTTTCTAATGACAACATAAATGCTATACTCAGTTTCACTTGGAGATTATTGCGACAGACAATAGGTGAATAGTCATGTAAATCTTTAAAGACACCATGATATAGATTTACTGCTTGGCATTACTTTTAGTGAAATAGACATTCAGGTGACAAAATGATGCATTGTAGCTCAATACAACAGCCGATGACTTGGTCGATATCAATATCTTTCAAAATCCTCCGAGTTCAACCAATGGTGGGGGTGACAGTGAATGCGCCGGAAGCGCCCCTGGCGCTTCTACTGCTGCTAGTGCAACTGAACATGGTGGACCATCCGCTGCGGCGGATATGAAGTCCACAGAGGGGGAAGCGCAACAATGTCCCTCCGCACCATCAAAACGGGAGAATACCACCTCATTGGCACATAAAGACGGTGGTGCTGCTGCTCCGTCCAACACCGCCGAGGTACCACCAAAATCCTCCACTCCACCAAAATTTGTGCGTAACTTGGGTGCCTTTTTAACCAAACCGGTATTGCAACTTAAGAAGCCCACTGCTGATCTGAATACCTCAATGACTGCTAAACAGGTGATTTGTACGCAGATTTAGCACCAATTATTATTCCTTATAAACGATATAACTGAGTGCTTTTTTCCGAAACTTAGATTATCGACGCTGTTTCTGGATTTGGTCGGTTAGGTGGGCCATGGTGGAACAGTTTGCTGCCCGAAGGCGGTCCTTTGCCCTCACCTCCCGAAAAGCCTCTTCCTCCCTGCCCAGCAGACAAGTTGCTACCTCCTACGCCTTGCGTTTATTTGGAAAAACGCAAAGATGCTGTTTCTCCCGAATTGACTCGGTTTTGCCTCTCTCAACCTGTCGTGGTTGTGCGGGGTTTGGCCGCTGTTCTACGAATGGATTTGGGATTCTTCTCCACAAAATCCCTTGTTGAAGCCAACCCCAATCAGCGAATCGAGGTAGCAGAGCTTCGCATTCTTAAGCATTCTTGCCCAGAAAAACGTCTATTTTGCTTTGCAGTTTATCATATGGACTTTTCGGATCATTTCCTTATCTGACTAGTCGGCTCAAAGTATCTACGGTAAAGCCCGATAGTTAATCCACTGTGGAATGGGTGAGAGTAAATATCAGTGCTAATTAAACCGTATTGTACTTAATTATTTACAAGGAATCGAAAATCTGCTTAAGCAAAGCATCAACATGGGCTATTTTAGTAAAAGTAGGAAGTGAAACACTTTAAGTGTGCAGCCTAAGTGAATCTAAATTAACGAATGATTGAAAAATTGCAACAAGTAATTTGGCTATTGAATAGAGATTTAAACTTTTATCATCGGACATATTGCTCTAAGCTGGAAGAGGCAATCTTGGATCATCAGTGAGCATCAAGCTGGGGAAAGTTAAGCAGAAAACTCATTTAACTGAATAACGTTTAAGTTTGTTCGCTTTAGATTCGCACGCAGTCGGTGAATGGCGTGGACAAGACCAAATCAGCAACTTTATCATCGACGCCTCTGGGTGAACAGAGCCCTTGGTACCTGGAGTCACCACGTACCCAGGCAACCATCTCTCGATATGCTGTCTACCAGATCGCCTCCTTTAAAGAGGCTATGAGGGAAGAGAAACAAGGTCTTGGCCATCAACCGCATTCCGATTCCACCTCGATTGGTATGGCGTTATTGACCCTTGGAATTGCTTATTTTAATATTAAACTCACACTTTAATTCTATTCCTTTGCCAACAGACAGAGACCCCGGCGCGTTCGCTAAAGGGTGAGTCTGATTAGGTTGTATCGCAGGTGTGCTCGGGACTCTGCTTGGGTTTAGTAGTGTCTTTGTTAATGGTTTGGGCATAGTGGAGGTAAGTTGGTTCTTCCTACTCAGAACAAGTGTAAGCATGACAAATTTTAGGATACGAGTCTTAATTAAACCTATTTATTTTCCAAAAGGTCAGGTTTAATAAAGGATGCGGAGAAGTAAAACCTTTTTAAGCTTTCATTTACGTTCTCAAAAGCCTAGATTTTATCATGGTGTGGTTTATGGTTTTTGGAACAATCTAGCAATGTTTCACGCCAGTGCAAATATTTTATGTAGCTGTCGATGGGAATTGCTTGCATAGCTTAAAGCTTAAAGCTCTTGAAATATGTGTGCCAAAGTAGTTTCAATTTCTTAATTTTTCAGAACGTCATATTGCTGCGACCCAATGCAAAGAGCATCGAAAGTGTCACCGGGTGGGAAGTCCGCTAGTGGTTCTGTTGCCTCGACACCGCCGCGGAATAAGTTGATAAGGTCTGGAATTATTTCTGACCTCTCGGATGAGGAGAAGTGGCTGCCACAGCTCCATGAATTAAACAAACTTCCCACCGCCTTCAGGGTCACATCTGCCATTAACATGCTCTCCCACATTGGTTATCCTCTCATTGGGGTTAACACTGTACAACTTTATATGAAGGCGAGTTTTTGGTCTCTTTCTGTGCTTATGACGAGAAACTAAGGGAAAAGTCTTACCATACTTTATATCTATAACAGCCGTCCAAGAGTTACAGATTCCGCCTCAACAAACATTCAATGCGTTAACGCGAATCCCATCATCTCTTCATTTTCCTCGATTGTGATCTATAGGTTCACTTTACTTAGTGGCTTAATAATGAACCCATCTATTAAGTCGAAAAAATTGTGGAAATTAATGACTAGCAGGCTACGAATTAGCTGTTGGATCAATGCTTGGATGCAATTTTTGTCCCTCCTTAATGCTTTGTAACTTGTAAGGTTTTGTTTTTGGGGTGCCTATTTAAGCAAGTACCTTTTTGAAAAAATAATTGTTTGGACGAAATATTTTCGTACATTCGTAGTTTCAAAATGATTTTGACTAAGTCACTTCAACGCGGCGCCTTTTCCTGCGTCGTTAGATCCCTGGCTCGAGGACGTTGGGCCACCAGGAGTGCAACAATACCTGCGCTGTAAACATCAACGTGGGTCCAGGCGAATGCGAGTGGTTTGCGGTTCCTGAGCAGTACTGGGGCGTGTTACATCAACTGACAGAGCGTCAGGGCCTAGATTTCCTTACGGGAACTTGGTGGCCGGATGTAGAGGAGTTACGACAGGAGGGTGTTCCACTTTACCGATTCGTACAGAAGCCTGGTGACCTCGTCTGGCTGAATTCTGGAACGGTTTATTGGGTCCATACCCTGGGCTGGTGCAATAACATTGCATGGAACATCGCCCCTCTGACAGCCCAACAGTACCAACTGGCTATCGAGAGGTTCGAATACAACCGTCTGAGGAATGTAAAGTCTCCGGTCCCCATGATTCATCTATCCTGGCAATTAGCCAAAAATATCCGCGTGGGAGATGTGCAGCTCTACGAGCTCATACGGTGAATCTCAGCGCACTTTATTTTACAGTTTTTAAGAAGTACTTTTATGTTTTTGCACTGGTGTGAGATTCTCTTACCGTCTACTTACATTGGTCTTGGAAACACTTCTAATGGAAGCACGTTTTGTTTCTTCCACTGGGTTTACAATGTGCTATCTGATTGACCAATAAAATTTTGTTAGACGGTGGACGTCTTACTACTTTGTAGGCACACCCTTCTTCGTACCATGGTGGATTCGCAATTGATTTTAGACTTCTTGGACCAGCTTGAGATTCAGGTCAAACGACATGGCAAGAAGCCAGACGACATCGCACATTCCTGTCAAGACTGTGAGGTAATTGGCACACGCAATTGTTGCACGATTTGAGCATTCGAGATCTTAAATCGTTTCGACTCCATCGTTGGAAGTAAAAGTATAAGACAGCTGAAAATTCAACGATTTATTCTAAAATGCAAGTAGAATGTGTAGCACAGTTATAAGCACAGAGACCTAGCTTGAAGTAGCTTCGTATTCCAGAGCTTCAAACAGCTGCAACATTAACTTCATAGTGTAATTTCCCAGACATGTTCCACTTTTACCTGTTTTTGGTAGAGACTTGGAAGAATAGTGGATTAAAAGAGCACAGAGTGAATGTGCTAATGCAAGTGACTGTAAACTTCCCAAATCACGTTTCCAATGAAAATTGAAAGACAACCCCACTAAATTTCATACTTGGTCGTATTCTTTTTTGTGTATTCGACCTTGGTTATTCGCCTAATTACACGGTATGTACATCCAAGGTGTGAAAGTATTCACTTGGGTCTTGACTTTCAGATCGAGGTCTTTAATCTGCTCTTTGTGACAACGCAGGAGAAAAAAACGGAGGTACGGTGTTTTGCATGTGCACGCCGCTGTGATCCCAGTCTACGCTCATTCAGCGTCCTCTCCGAGTATTATATGCAGGAGTTAGCCGCCATTTACGACAACTTCCAATTTCAGATGGTGAGCTCACTTTGCTTTGCCATTTTCGAGTCAAAATTCTGTCATTCTCTTTCAATGCACTAAAGGTTCAGAAATGGTGATAGGCATCCTGTTCACTCGCACATTGGCCTTATTTTTGATACAAAAAATGGACTGTTAAGCCTTCGAAAATCCGAATTTGGGCTGGCCTATCAAGCAAAAGTTGTAAAGTATAACCGAAACTTTTGGTCTCTCTCACATCTTACTTGGAAGATGAGCCACATCCTAGTTCTCTCATGGTGCAAAGGTGCTCTCACCTCTTGGCTGCGGCAACTTTGTGTTGAATATATTTGGATTTGTGGCATCAATCCCGACTTATATTCCTTTCAGCAACCAGTGGCAGCTTATTCAGTGGTCAAGTAGCGTCGGGATACCGTCCTCCGTTTTTTAAAACTGGCACGACTTGCAAATCAGAACAATGTAATGATATCTCTCTGTACTCTTTCCAAATGTTCGCTATTCTTGAATTTGTATTGTCCTTAAATGTATACTTTGTTCGTACTCTCGAGTTTGATTACCCCTTGGTACCAAGGGACATATAGATCAAAATTTGAGAATAGGTCTAGCTTGTATTTTTAATCAAAAGGTATGCAAATAATGAGTAACAGAGATATGCCAATTTTAGCTTTTTGCCAGCAGTTTCTCACAGACGGGTAGGACGGTGCTAAGCCAGTGAGTGTGCCAGTCCATGTTCGGGAATTGTTTGAGCTCATGCAGGTTACGACGGCAGCGGATTAGGTCGGGAGCATCGCCAACACCCTCAAAGTCCTCCTTCGGCATCAGAAGGCGAGTCAAGTGGTCGGTTAGAGCTGCTGACGTGGAAAAGTGATACCCCAACTGACCGTTTGGAAGTAGTTCCGAGAGAGCTGGATAAGCTAGCGCAAGAACTGGTACCTCGGCGCCTATCAAGTCCACGATCTGTTTGCAAAGAACCGGTATTTAGAGCCAAAAGAATGGGATAGGATATCTGACGAAGTAAACTCCGTTTCACCGAACATGATAAGATTATGTCTTGCTACACTTGCCTGTAGATGCATAAATTTTGAATGCAGGCGACACACCCACCTTCATGGGAAGATCGAGATTAGAGGTACTGTGATGTAGACTAACACCCAAGTCGGCAGCCCCCAGAAGTAGCAGATAGTCGGACCATTCAAGCCAAGGGGTCAAAACCTCCACGTGTTCCCACTTGCGTTCTTTTATTATTGCTTGAAAATGCGACTTCAACGGTCCGCGGCCTAAGAGAGAACATGTGGTTGTTAATGCTCATATGTGGCAGATGCCTCTGAAAATTACGATGATAATTCATAGGGTATAGTAGTGGATTTGAAAGGCAATCTACCATTTTCGTATTCTGTAAAAACATCACAATTCGATCGTGAAAAGGAACAGATATAGGGGAATTACAGAGGAGCGATATTACCCATGCTACATCGGCTCGGCCAAAAACGCAATGAGCTAGGACATATGACCTATGCAGACCTCACTCACCAGTAACGATATAAATGAGCTTATGAAAGGAGATATTAGGGGAGGAGGTGACAGTAGCATTATAGCTGTCCAAAGCCTCCAACATGATGGCAAAGTCGTCATCGGGAGTCCATGAACAGCTGCTAATGAGAAGAGCCGGTCGATCAACACGCCACCCACAGGTACCGGAAGATGGATCGACAACCTCCGTAAAAGCCGTGCTTTGAGTAGATCCTTCTGGACCTCTTAGCTGCGGATAATCGTAGGAGAGACTGAAACGGATGATCAAGTCGTACTTGGCACCGAGCAATGTCAGCAAAAGCGCGTGAGGGGTGAATGAGCCAAATTTAACCTAAAAATTCACCTTTAGGACTACGAATTGAACTGTTTTTCGGTGGAAAAAAGAAACATCGAAAAGGCCTTTTAGAAAAGCATTAGAACTTGTACCAAAGCGGCTGACATAGAGATGAATTAGCTAAGCGTCGACCCTAAAGGAAGTCTACCAATGTCGCAAATCGGCAAGTCCTTGAATAATACCTTTAAACGGTCAGGATAAAAACTAACCGGCAAAACAGTCGGTGTGCGTCTTCAACCGTAGTGGGTTTAAAATCCTTGGTCGGTCTATCATAAACAACTATCGCGTCAATCCCTGTTTGTTCACGTAAATTTTTCTGAAGAGCTTTGGAAACTGCAAAATGGCGGGTCTTCACAAAAGTATTCGAGTTGAGAAACCAAGACGCGAATGTCAATTCCATGAGCTTATACATACTAAGGCAGACAGGTTACAATAAAGTGGCATGCAATGCCTTGAAGCAATATTTCTCCGGCCACGTGGAGCTTCCAATATTGTGTAGCCATAGTTGTGCCAATCAATGCAAACTGGACACCGCTTCAGCAATGCAAAAAAGTATACAATCAGAAGAGTGGGTACCGCAGGAGGGGACTGAACAAATAGCAAGTCCTCTCGCATGTGCAGGACCAAGTAAACGAAGAGGGAAATCGATAGGAAAATGATCTAGATCTGTTTTAGATCGACCAAGAAGAAAAATTTATGTACCTTAAAGAAAAGAGAAATAAATCGCGGAAGGTAGTCGTCCACAAATATAGGTACTTGAGAGAGGTAGTAGCACGTAAGGTCATTGTCCGCAGTTGGCTGCAAACCCCGGTAGCCAGCAAATTTAACCCGCCACCCCTCCCTAGCAAAAGAGTTCGCATGATTTTTTATCCGAGGAGATCTTGTGACATCACCCAGTACCAGAACATGAACGGAAGGTTTAGCATCCACATCAGGATTCTAAAACGAGGTCAGGGACTAACAAAGCAAGAATGAATGCAGAGTTCATTGCACCAATATTTACAATCGAAAGACGTTGCAATAAGGCAGCATATTATCTAATACAGATAAAACAACTAAGTGAAAAGCAGAGACTAGACGAATAAAGCAATTTTTCGTTCAAAGATGGTAGAAACATGCATCAAAAGGTTTTATAGACAAAAAGCACGTAAATAAGCATAAAATTTGCAGCCAGTAAAAACACTAGACAGAACAAAAAACGCTGTGATTTGCAGTTCACTGTACTCCAATGGTTTAAAAGCAGGTTTTACGCAAACCTGAATATTAGAGCGATTAAAAAAATAAAGTCAGCAACATAAAAGAGCGATAAAACACACCAGAAGGAAGATCAAGACATGAGTAAGCGCCAAGAGGTTAACAAAACAGCTCCCACAAATCGCGTCAAAAAACAATCCTCCATTCCATAGAACAGCATTTCAAGGGGAAAATAAAAGCCTGATGGCAATAAGCACTGAAACTATTAAGAGTCCATAACGTGAATGGAGAAATTGACCCTGCTGAAAACTATTTTAACATTCCCGCCCTACTTGCTAAATCCATGTCCTCAGATCTTGCAGACTTACTCTAGGACAGTTTATTAAAAATAACTGGGAAAAAACGGACCAAAGGGAGAAACAAAAACGGGTAAAGCCGCGCTTACAGTCATCGCAAGGCGCGCCCTAACACCTCTAGTACAACGCCTAAACGGACTCGCACCCTCCCTGATAAGAGATCATTTAAACAATCAGAATGCATAACAATTGTATCACCGATCATGTATGACTTTGAAACCCAGTCAAAAATTACAAATTGCATGTACTTAATTAACAAATGGAGGATTAAGTTAACTGCCCACACAATGCCTCGATTAAACGGCGTAAATAATAAGTGGCCCTGCGAATGCACTATAGGTGTAGTGTATATATTCATTGTTTGAACTGCCTTTATAGGAGAGAGGTGGAACATAATTTCTAGTACGAATCTCGCGCTTGGAGAGGGCAAAGATCCCTCCACGGAGTAATGCCGTGTCGCTGTCTTACCCACACAAATACCCCCTTCCATTCTGAAAAGGGTTCCTATTAGGCCTTTAAACAGCCCGCTTATGAAGCCAGAGGTTCAGGAGCCTGTTGGAAAGCTGTGAGGTCCTAAAATTGGAGTGGTGAATTCAAAGAGGCAGCTACAATTATGTTTGCCATTGTCATTGCTATAATAAGTACATCGTTATTTGGTCGTTACTGTTACTTTAACGCATCGAGACTTTGTAGTCAAAAGGAGGCATAATGCTTCCATAAAATATGTATGTGCAGCTTCGTGAGACTTCCGGATGGGTGGAAGAAGGCATTAAGTGGAGCTGATTACGTGTATTCCAAGGAGACCAAAGTAATTAGGCCTGAGCATGTTCCGAAAGCCAGCCCACGCGTACAAGTGTCAGACGAATCTTACAGTGAACACCAGGCATCAGGTGGTCACATGAACAAAGTATTATGGTATGTGAGCCAATTGAGGAACGTAACCGGAGCTTTTCGACATAACTCAAATACCGACTCAAGCGACTTTAACTAATTCTATAGTTTCTTCCCTTGGGATTGGAACTATAATGTCTGAAATCTGTAATTGAGCCGAATAAACAATCAGGTTTAGTTGACGCACGTACACCTTTCCAACCTCATCACGCTCCTCCTCCTCCTCCTCCTCCCTCTCATCCCCA
>UYWX01000058.1:0-63469 GCA_900622495.1 Hydatigera taeniaeformis
AACTGGACAGTTCAAAAAAGAAGTTGAGGTAAACGGGGAAATGTTGCGGCTTGCCTTGGTAGCCTTGTGAGAGAAGCTAATTGCCTTAAATAGGAAGGTGGCAGCATACGAGTGGACCATGCAACTCTCTTTGTAAAACTTGCTTAAGCACTTTTTGATAATGGGAAGCAGTCAGATTTTTTCTGATCTCTAAAAATCGTTTACATTATTGCTAGAACTTTGAAAACTACTGGAATATTTTTACCATGACACGCATGTGTATCGATAAGCGCAGAGAAGTTGTCACATCAATTATCTTCGATTGGTTTATTTTGCTTTTTCTTAGCGCAAGCTGTTCGCAGACCTATTTTTTATCATCGTGTATTTTTTCCCATTTTGGTGCCAATATTACTGTTGCATTTCTGCTGTTTGCGAGGCTTACTGCCTTTTCTTAAAAACTCTTTCCCTAGTACCGATCTTCTCCTGCTTTTAGGGTTGTCGTTTAATTCTTAAAGTCATCTTTTTTACTTTAACACTTTCGATCTTGATGCGATATGTCGTATGGCTTCACGTGGACATTTGGGTCGTCTAGATGGATTATTTATTATTGTATCTCCTCAGTGGTGTTCTAACCGAAGTAGCCAGTGTTATTTGAACGGCGGAATTTGAAAGATCCATCGATGTGTACAGTCGATTTAAGGCTTGCTGAAAATATCAATCAATTCTGGAAACTGCTTTGGGTGGCCATTAGCCATTTATCACTCAATTGCAGCGGTACTATAGGGTCCAATAGACATCGCAAATGTCAGGTAAATTTTGCTTCATTCAGTATATATAAGCTGGATGCCTTTTCGCGTTCCAGAGACCTTTTTACCTTTTCTTTTGCCTTATAATTGGAGTTCGGCTGTTTTAGTTTGTTCTTTGTTGCGCTCCTCAATTCAGAAGACCTTTTTTCATACCACCTCCTTATTGGGCAATCAATTTGGGATCTCTTTTGGCGCACAGGTGCTTTAACTTCCTTCTCTTGTTATCTAACCTCAAATCATCATAAGGGTAGTTATGGATATATTAAATAACTTGTTCTTCGCTTGTCACTATCATTACTTTCTGCATTCCTGACGAGCATCAGTTTACCTACTCTCTCCCCTAAGCATTGGCACTTTTTTGAGCGAGGCGCTTAGTAGCATTTGGTTATAGATTGAAACATATCGATAAAATAATGAAAATTGTTTCTTTGTGGTTCTTCTTTGGTTGCAAAGATGTGGACAGCGCCTAAGTTAATTTTTAAGACAAATCAAAGTGCAGAGCCTTGGAAACCTTGAAGCACGTAAGGAAGCTCATACTTGAACCTATGCAAAGCGAGACCGAAGATTTTATTGCTTAATTCATGCTGTGGTCATGGCGATGGTTTGTGTAAAGTACTCTGTAACTCGACTGTCAACTTTTCACTAACGAACTGCACTAGATCGACTCTCATTGGAGGCGTCTAGTACGGCTAAACTACATCTCAATAGCCATTCTGTGGAACATTTTTTCCCAAATCTTGGAAATTGGGTTTTGTTGTAGTGCCTGCTCTTCTTTGCCTTTTGTTATGCTCATATGACACTCAATTACTCAACATTAACATTCTGTTTAACGTGTTATCCCTAGAATGAAATCAGTCCGCTACTACCTTTTTTTCATTCGATCATTATGATTAGTTAGGACCTGGGAGAGGATGTTTTGTTGAATAAGAATTAAGCAGAGGTGGAATCCCTTGTCTTGGATCCTTATCTCAAATTTCGGTATGCGATTTTTTCAAATCTCGCTTTTTGGGACGAATTATGAATTCTCACCCAAGCAGCTCGATAGTGCAGTCCATTTGCAAATGTTTTTGCTTATGTGCCAAAGTCACAACGCATCGAGCGCAAGAACATCATTCTTTACTGCAAAGGGAGTTTAATAGTGGTTAGGTTTGGAACCTCCCTCCCGTTATCCCCTGCTAATGTGTGACACAAAGCCTCTGCTCCGTGGTTGCAGTTTATATAGGCCTTAATAAATAGTTTCAATCTTCATCTTTCACATTTCTGCGGTTGATTGAAGCACTGTTGCCTTAAAGCATTATTTTCGATGGCATCCCAAGGCAGTTCGATGCTGATACAATGTAACTTCTCGCCTTTGAAAATATTAGTAAGCTTCAGCCCGGGCCTGAATTGAAATTATCCAGTTTGCGGAACACGAACTATTGTACATAATGTGTCGAAATGGGTGGAGAATGTTAGTAAGGTTTATCGTGCTTGTAATTCATCCATTTTGTAGGCATTTGCACGCACTTTACAGTTTTCATAATTGTGACAGCAGCAAATTACGCGCATAATTTGCATAAGCTTTTTTTGCTTTACTTGTGTAGTAGCAGAAAGAAACTTCATGTTAATAGTTCATTTTTGGACCCAAACATCTACTTCCCATGGTGACACAACTATTATCTCGCAGCACGGATAGTGTTCATTTCGTCCTTTGGTGAAATGGATAGTTATGGGCGTCGATTGCTGGGTGCTTGATGAAAAACTTTGTTTCCTTTCCTCCTCTTAAAGCAGATCGTACGCTGATATCCGTTTTTTTCTTGTGCTACTGCTAAGGGTATTTCGATCAAAATCAATTTCTTGTTACCTTCTAGCCGCATTTTTACATGGCCTGTGTGTGCGCTACTGGATCGCGCTATGTTGCCTCACAATGCTCCTCTTCTCTCTGCGTCGACCTGTTGTCATCTTTCGAGTGGTCTACATGGTTCTTCTGCTCTACTTCTTCACCGTATTCATGGTTAGTCCTCACGATTACCTTCAAATATTTTTGGTCGATCTTGGTAATTGTGGCTTATCAGCTCTCCTTTTTCCGTTCTTTCCTTTGCTCCTAGTGGGGATTAATCACGGTTACCTGATAATACGGCGTCGTGTAATTCATTATCATATTCCCTTATATGCACACCTAAAATCCGCATCTGATTCATTCCTGCTTTCCATGTATCTTTATAAAGCCCGGCCTCATTTTTTGCATCCCACTGGCAAAGTATGTGAATAACGGCGCAATGAGAGAAATTGTTTGGACTTGTCCCTATACCATAGCAACCCATTTGTTCCCCATTTGAAGCCAAGGTTACGCCCACCTTGCGGGACATGCAACCCAAGCCGGTAGGTATCGTTCGTTGAAACTGATATAGAATGCGTAACGAATTACGATAATGTCCACATTGAATGGGACAGATTTGCTACGACTGGACGCTGCTCGTTGACATGGTCTTATCAGAACGAGATGGATGGGACTGAGGTACTGTCGATTTGCATTGAAGCTAATATGTTTACTAACTCCATATGCTTCCTTTACGAAAATTCATCATATCAACTGGCATCAGAAGGAGGATAGGTGTGGAGGCGCCTTTGCCTCTTTTCATCACGACAGCAGAACCAAATCAGTCGTAAAGCATAGATGGTCTTCACGATATGCCTTTCAGTCTCTAAGCCACCCTAGAAGCAAAAAGTAGAGGCATTTTTGTTAAATGAAAGCAAAAAGGGTGCCCTACGCCAAGATGCTCAGAGTGGCAGTTTAGGTCGTGAGGTGCTATCAACTGGACACCACACGCCGGCTCATTATTTACTTTGGCTGGCACTAAAAATAAAGGTTAACCGAATGGTGAGGTAATTTCCTTTTCAGCCCTTTGTGTGCACGTGAATTGTCAAACGTCAGCTGGTGATAGGGTGTTCGGCGGATTTTTTTGGACGCTTTAAACAAGCAACAGAAGGGAGTTAACTAGTCACGCTACTCAAGGAACTGCACTGAGTTTGGATTAGTACTAATAGCGCCAGCGTTAATGTTCAATGGGGTGGCCATCTTCAAAGCATAAGATTGGCGTAATAAGGTGAAGTAACGCAATAAGTGATACTTTTATTGGTTATCAGTTTGATAGGGAGGAGAGAAGAGCTAGAACTATCGCATTTGATCCAATTACCTCTTGTCACTCCAACTCGACCAAGAGGTGACTCTATGCATAAATGGTCTCGGTTGAACTGACGTTGCTGTTACTTATTTCATCGCCCGTTCCTGTTATCCACCCTCCTTATAATGTCGTTCTGTTTTTACTCATCACAAGTCCTGATTTTTTTCTTATTAGCCTATTACTGCTTTAAGTTGGTTGGGTTTTAAGGGTCAAGTAGGATGATAGTTTGCGAGGAAATTTTATACCCACCGATGTTCAATACTTTACTACGTTGTGGCCAATCTCGTCACCTTATATTCATCAACCTAACTAGCATGATGCGATGTGCACATGATCATTTTTACTTGCAATTGACCAACATTTGTTAACAACATTCGGTGTTATCATATAGATTAAGGCCACCATAGCTACTGTTTACCTCACAGGCGATCACAAGCGCCAGAAACCTACAATATTTGTGAATTTGTACCGTGTTTTTCGTATTAATCAAGATCCTTAATAATAATTTTGGTCCAATAAAGTTAGCTTAAGTGATTAATGTAAAAGGACCAAAATGTAATGCAATTTGGAGACGAGCGGTGCTACAAATTTGTAGGACCAAGCGTTTTTTAAATTTCAAGGCTAGCTGTTGTTGGTTTTTAATAAGTACTGCTTGAATGAGTGGGGTCAGCAAGCAGTACAATGTAAATGGAATTAATATTTAATGCATTTGGTGTTCACGTCTTTCCGTTTCGGTGTATGCTTTCACCTCTGTCTACTTTAATCAAGCCACTTGTAATGGTTATTTAAGCGTGGAGAACTGTCTCGTCAATGTTCTAACACAAGCTCTAGTTACTTCAAATGTAATGCAGTTTGTAACCTTCTTTGGTATATCATCTTCCATCCAGACCTTCACAATTTCTCCCATTTTCTGTGTGTTAATTGTCATGCTGAACTCTTAACCTCATCGCTCACCATTCGTTGCATTATAAAAACCTGACATGTATGGTAGATTCACCATTCCTGAAAAGCTTAGTTTTATCGACTCAAAAAGTGTATGATTGAAGTAAATAGTGAATTAGCTATTATGTTTTGTTCAAGTGTCATTGTTTATATTCCTCCCGAACTACGGCGAATAATTGTTTCGTCAATTCTTAGATAGGGGGAGGTGGGGCTGGTGGCAATAAACGATTCGTCTGTTCTGATTGAGACTGATCCAATAGTTCTGTATAACAATTCAAAAGGCGGGGAAAACGTAATCATAAGTTCCATTTGGGTGGGAACAGTACGCACAGCTAAGTAAATAGGTGAAATCTCCGCAAGTGCAAAACATCGGAAAATATTAGTCAAGATCACTCTACATCTCACTTTTCGCATTATCAAAATCGGCCGGAACGTTTTCATAGACATTGGGGTTGTTCATTCCTGGCCTTTTAAGAAGTTTAAACTTGTGAGCCTCGGTTGATAATTCATTGCTGGGTAATAAAGGCTTGAAGAAGTTAGGTTCCTTCCTGACAACTCGTCTTGCGGGACCAAATTATGCACGCTCTTCGTTGCTGACCGCTTGAATGTCTCGAGATAAACAGCAGGAAGACGATTTTGTTTCGTCTTCTAGTTCCGGATTTTAGACAATCTCTTTTCCTTCTTTTAGTAAGAAGAGGTATTCCAAACCGAGAATAAGTAGCGCTTTCCACTTTCCTATCTCTGTCTCTTATGACGTGTAAGAATGATGCGATGTCATTACTGGCTTCGTGGGGCTTCTTGTCTCCTTTGTTGAGATCAGGATTCCCTTGCCAAATTTGAAAGCTCAAGTGACAGTGAGCCTTTTTTAGAGCACTAGAGGCTTACAAAGTCCACTTCTGTGCATTATTCTGCCCCTAGGAGTAAAAAACTCATCTTTTGTTGTTGAAACGTTAATGTACCAGTAATGATAGAGACTCCTCTGTCGGAACTCCGTACGGTACGTTCCAACTGCTTTGCAACGGATTTCCAATAAACTTTAGTGCCTTTAGCACCAGGATAAACTCCTTCAATAAACCTACGTTGTTATGGAATAACCACCACTTTAGTAGAATAAAAGGCTGAAACAAAGAGAGGATAGCTTGCAAAAGAAATACTTTGTACGTTCTGACATCTTCCCTTGTAATTTCTTCCACAAGAGTCATGAAGTTGCGGTAGACATTTATTAAGAACTATTTTCGAAAAGGTTCCAGTCGTTCGATACTTTTACAAGCTGCAAATCAGATCTACGTGCAAACTTCTAGCGTCGGCCTGTGTTCAGCCATAATGAAGCAATACTTTTCAACTGTAAGGAGGTAAAGTTGAATGTAGCTGTGTAAATGCATAATGCAAATTTTTTCAGCAAGGGAAGAAATGGAACCAATTCGGACGTCTAGCGTTCTCACTCACCTGTTATTTTAGGTTAGTCCTAAAGAGATGTTTTGTTATTCAGCGTGCGAACTTGGTGATAAATTGTTAACATCCCCTTTACAAAGGGCAAAAAAATCCATTATTCCACTTTTTATTCAAATTAGCGTCATGTATTTACTAAACAAAAACTATTCATCTCTAATGTGGTGGATGGTGTCTTCTCTCATCATGACAAAAGGAGACAGTAGACTAAATGAAACGGAGAAGGGAGTTGAGGTGGGGCCGTTCTAAGTGGTTATAATTATTATTACCAGATTGTTTTCGAAGGGAAGTCAATCCCATTTGTACGCAAGTTCTGAACTCTGTACACACTGCACTAGTGGCTGCATCCATCCAACTTCTCTCTCGAAACTTGCCTAAGAGGATTGTGTCGCCATTTTATGCGTTCAAAATCTAGCTCAATCCGTTTGGTTTGCTGTAAGTTCGTTACATCCCCCTCTTTTCTTCAAAGGTGAGCTACCGATTTTGGCGAAAACAGATGCCCACATTCTGGTGGATTTACATCATTTACTCCATTGCTGTACTCCTGTGCACCTACACTTATCAGTTTACCTTTATTCCGTACTACTGGCAAAACGGCACCGGATTGAGTCCTCAATTGTGAGTTTTAGCCCACATTTAATGTGCTGTTTTTGGGTTGCAGCCTCTATGAATATCTATTTTTTTTTAACTTGCAGATTAAAAGCCATCGGTTTGGAACAATTTGATAGCGCCGAACTCTTTGATCGACTCATGATGCCTGTCGCATTCATGGTGGTCATTATTCTTCAAATGCACTACTTTCATGAACCCTTTCTCGAAATCTCCTCCTTGGATCGATACCGGTGAGCGTTTTCTTTTATTGTACTTACAACCGTCTGTATCATTCAGAAACCTCGATGAACAAGACAGGTCGCATGTAAATCTACCCACATCGAGTTCTTCGCGTCAAAACTACGCTGAATCATTGGAAACCCAGTCAAGTAGGTACTTGCCAGTTTCCCTTACCTATATAGATTTCATGGAGGATTTTCACTCTGTTTTCAACATCGTCACCTCATCGATCCGTCGGTTTGTTAAAATCTCCCGTACGGTAATGTGGAGGTTTGCGGAGGTGCATTGGATCAAGGTCGTTTGTCTTCTCGTCATGTTCTCTGTCATAAAGGAGGTGCATTTGTGTTTTTACTTCAGATTTATTTTGGAGTCGAATCTTTGGTTACAAAACAATTTTATAGCGGATGGTTCTGACATTCTTTGGCGCTGGAGTTTCATACGTTTTGGATTTGCATTAACTGCAGGAAAAGGTAGTGATGGAATGGTGGGTTAAATCGGATGGTCATAAATCTGTTCAAGGGGTGGGTTCGTTTATGCGGCATTTTTGCAGGAATTATAGACAAGTGACTCCAAATGGATGAGGAAAAGGATAGATGTGTTGTGGAAAATTTTCTCCCGAAATAGAATTTCACTGGACCTCCTATAAATTGCTTTTGCGCCTTCTGTGATGTCACCAAATAGTCCATAAGTCCAAACATAATGGGATTCGCTTTTAAATCTAGACCGGAAGTTTCATATCTAGCAATTTATCCATTTCTTCGTAGCTTTGTTGACTTCTTTTATGCATTTGGGATCCTTGTAAAAGTGACTGAGTTTAGTCGATATGGAACCATCTGCAGCATAACGCATCCGCGTTTATTCACATCTTCTAGGTGACAATCACGAATATCATTCCGGTGATTATCGTGGTGGTATGCTTTCCCTTCCCCTACCTCCACGGCTTCCTCGTCACCTTTATCTTCTGTTTCACCGGCCTTCAAATCATCATGAAGATGCTCTTTCAGTTGGACATTGTCTCCGATGTTGATTACGCCAACATGATCGCATCGGGGGCACCAAATAATCCGGCTCAACCGAAGTCCAGCGTAGGTTATCGAAGCGCAACTATTGGTCCGACAAATCTATATGAAACAATTAAGTCTGCATTTTTTGGTCTGCCATTTACTAGATCACTTCTCTTCTTCCTAATGGAACGGGCAAATGGATTGGTTTGGATGTGGTTGAAGACTTCCCGAAGTACATCACGGTCAGTGTTTCCTAATTTTTGCCTTTTTTCCTTTTCCAATATCCTCATCCCTTTCTTAGTGAGTTTGTTTATCAACTAACGGATCTAAGAAGACTTACGAAGAGTTCAGATGAAGATTATTTCGGGGCTAGAAGATAAATTTCTTTGTAATCTGTTCCTTACATGTTTATTGTTTTAGTTACCACCTCCACACTTCAATTTATCACTCCTAAGATGGCGCAAGATTTATCCCATTTGGCGCATTTTGGCCTCAGAATAACTTACGCTCATCCTTACATCTTGTTGCCATGGTTTTATCGATATTACAAAGGAACGAAGGTCATTCGTCTCGTACGTTATCGTAGCCTCCTCGTTACCTCCATTATTGGGTTCGAGACTACTTGTTGATTGTTATGGGGTTGAAGAGACTTCATTGCTACGATGTGGAAACAGAACTTGATGGAATTGGAGCTTATAACCCTCGACGTCGACAAAAAGAATGTCATCTCTTGGTCAAAGTCATTTGTCTTTTGCGTTCACATTTTATCGCCTAATGTCCGCTGACTATTAGTACCGTGAAAATATGCAAACTTTTGGAAAGTCGGTTGTTTAACGTTTCTTTATAGTGGTTAGAATGAACGTTCGCATTTTGGGTTATCTGCAATGATTTGATTGCTCCACAATGCAGAAATCTGCCTGTTGCCTCTTTAATAACGGTGGTACCTTTTGCTTTTGAAGTACGAGTCCTAACACCTCCTACTTCGTGACATGGATTAGATTATTGCTGCATAAGTGAGAAAGTAGGAGTTTCAAAACTCTTCTTATTTGTGAAATCCAGTTGGGATGTTGCTTTCATAAACTAGTATTTTCGTTGTTGGGGGCAACGAAATTCGTTACATGGCTTTGTTAAGAAAGCACTGAACTTATGATGTGGTAGGTGCGTTCTTTTATGGCACTGGTGGTATTTATTCTTGTAAAGTGTGTCTAATCTTCCTAGGGTCGGATGCATACCTACTACCCAATTTCATTGGGAGAGAGAATAAAAAGGGCTTTCGGGTTGCAAGCCGCGAGCACCTTTTTTTCCATTCATAGGCTAACATCAGGCGAATTTCTAGGTTTAATACCGGTCGAGCCTTGACGAAATATTTTTTTTTCAACACAGCTCAAGGTAACTGCTTGAAATAGGGGCACTTGCTCTATCCGTTCTCTTTTCCATTATGGAAACGTGAATGTATTCTGCTAAGGAAAGCTTTGTCCTTGCATTCAAAAGGTGTCCCAGCTGCCACCATTTCTGTCTCAAGTTTTTTACTCGTACTTTTAATGTGGTTGTGTAATGGTAATCGCCATCGATTTGGAAAGTGATGGAATTCCTGCACCTTTTTGTTAAAGCTCACCGCATTAACAACTCAGCCAAACACCTAAAATATAAAGGGTCTTTTTATAATGCAAAGACTGGAATGGGTTAGTAATTTTTGATGTTGTAGTACCATTCGTCACAGTCTTTTCATTCACTGCAGATGTAGGCAACTGGCTTCGTCACTCATGCCACATTAGAGGATGGTCTTGGCATCCTAACACTCCTCAAATGCTATGCAATTGCCGTGCAACAGATGGTAAAAGGGACCCCTACAGTCTCGGATGTGGATGAGGTTTGGTTGGTAGGGTGGGCCAAAAATGGATGCACCAGGTTTGCTCTGCCGGCAGTGCATCGAATGTCGTTATTGTGAGTGTAACGTAGGAACAGAAAAGTAGAGGGGACACAAAGGACACGTTGACTGTGCTTTACTATTCTTGTGCATAAGCTGTCGCTCATTTGAAGGGATAGTAGGTTATGTGGACTACTTGAAGAAGGTTATTTTACCTAATAAAAAAAAACACACTAAACGCTAAAACTGCTTCAAGAATTTTGAATGTAGTAAAAGGTTGTTTTTCTTCTCTCCCTTGAAAAGTCAGTGTGAGAAAATACATATATCACTGGAAATTTCATCAAGTTAATCCGACATTGAAGCACGGTAAAGAACTACATAACTCTGTGGTTTGCTGAAGTAAGCCCGATTTTGTCTATTCATTTCCTTCATTCTTTTAACCGTTTACATAAGCGCTTTTGAACACCCAGACAAATACATTAAATCTTCACCCATAAATTTTTCTGTTCTTTGTAGTTCCTTTTTTCCATGCTGCTATCACGCTGACAGGCCGTGCTCTCGTGGGCGAATTCTTTATTTATTAAATAATTAATTATTAACTTTATGGTTCTGGGTGGGTAGTCAAAATTTTGCTGTTGTATCCTGGCGTTCGGTTGGATTATGCAGTGTGTATGGATCAGCTCAATGTCCTTAAACAACTCTTTCGAGGTTCATTTGCTTCAGGTTGTTTCCGGCACTCTTTTAGTCTTCACTCAGAACGCTAGCAACAACAGCAACAAGTTCTCCTGAATTACTGGAACATGCTATTGTCGGTACGCGGTCGGAAAGGCGTAGTCTGATTGTGTCTTAAGGAGAGCTGGAAGGAGGAAAAGGTTATTGTGTCGGGAGCTTTCAGCACTGTATTACGTGGATGCCGCTGTAGAGTCAAAACAACTGGGTCTTCCCCAAATCTATAAGCAGTCTATATTAGTAATTATTAAGGGATAAGTCGACTGGAAGATAGTCTCTCCGCATGTCATATTCTGGCCCTGCCTAGGCCATCCAAAAGTAATTTTTGAAGGAGTTTGAGGCAAACTTCCATTGCTATATATCAGTCTAGAGATGGCTTTGTCGGCTTTAGAAGATATTCGTATGAGATGCACACTGAACGAAAAGGAAAAAATGAAGCAAGGCATTGCCAAATTTTGAATAGGTGAAATTGTGATATTTTTCAGAAGTATGATTCGCATGAATTGAAGGGAGGACAGGAGGTGAGTTCGGGATAACATGTGACAACGGATTCTATTGGAACTTTTTAGCTGGAAGTCTAATTCCAGGCCTGTCAATATCCACTGTTGGTAGTGTGAAATCATTCAAATTATTCACATTCTATGACTTTCACCATCCCTATATTTGGCGAAATGAGTCTTTTCTTCTTCCATCTTAATGTAGCCTCTGGCATTGCTTCTGGTGGCTTGTGTCTTCTGGCACGTGATCAAGTATCGCCAGCTGCAGTATTATCGCAAGCCCGGCAGCCTGCGGCCTAAGTCGGGCATCATCTTCCCTGAAATGACCTTCAGCACTATGAACGAGAAGCTTGTAAACTTTCTCAAATGTCTCGCCAACTATACCTTCTACAAACTCGGTTTAGAGGTAAATTGGAACTCGGTTGCCTATTTACTAGCGTCCTTTCCTTTTAAAAGCGGCTCCATACTTGGTGGAGCATTTAACTCCTATTTCACTAGCAAGCATTGTGGTGCAGTTCACTGAATAATTGTTCAAGTCGATGCGTTTTGCTTGGATGGCTGATTGAGAGGATAGTCAGATCGTTAGTTGATTAAATAATTCAATCAACTGTAGTTGGCTAGTTTAGTTGAATGCCTTAACTTCCTTTTGGTAACTACCTCAATCCTCCATGAAAACTTCTATATTTTAATTGACTTGTCTTAATTTGGGGCGATATTTCAATTCACGTATGCGTGTTTTAATGTGAAGCGAGGAGCAAGGGGTTAGGCTTCCAGGTTTATTTTCTCCTACCTGTTGTTAATGCTTAGCATGTAAGACGCTGTTGTTTGAAAGTCCTCATCACTATCATAACTATTGATGTAGATGTGAGCTGAATGTTTCATCACTTGTGCTTGATGCTGCCCGCACAATGCTTTATTAGTGTTGGACTGAGGAACCACCTCGGCACTACATGGTGACCTTTAGACAACTTTGTCTCTAAGACCACTTTTTTGATAACCAACTTGCATAGACCATCCTGATTTCACGCCTCTTATCGGCATTCCACCGGCCTTGTTTAACCAGTTCGGGTTTAAAATGGCGGGAATGTGTCGTATGTGGCACGATAAGGAATTAACAGTGTAATATGCAGGCACCTTCTTGTTACACGAATTGGGGAGAAAATGGAAACATTTTGAGCTTCTTTCATCGCTATTTAACATCATAACAGAAAAAAATTCGTTTGCTTCGTGCATTGCATCACCACTTTGTCATTTAATGTAGGTTCAAATGATTGTTTCACTATCCGTCTACGACTCACTGGCCAATCTTGGTATTCTTAACATTCTTTAGGCGCCCTGATATAGATGTTAAGGGAGGGATGGAAAAGGTTGAATTTTCTCCATTACTTTTTCATAGCCTGTTTTACATTGCATAAACTGAGTAACAGGGACGACAGGGGGACCACTGCAGCATTGATTGGAGCATCTTTGCCTCTCATAGCGCATGTAGCACAAACAACTTGATGAGTCATTGGAAGGTAGAAAAATTCTTTTTTATTTAGGATTCCTCCTCCTCTCCTTGTTGCAGAATGATTGTATAATATTTGAAGCTTGAGGTTAATTGTTGACACTACTTTTGTCACCACATCTTGCATTTCTTGATACAAGTGCTAAATGGTTTTGTCGAGCGAATTCTTTCACTTGGCTCTGGGTTTGTAGCTGAAGATCAGATTTTAGCAAATATCTTTACCTCCGCATCAATTAAAAGTACCGGCAGGTAGTGAATGCAATGACCTTACAAATTCAGAGCTTGTGAACAGATGTCACCTCCATAATTCATTCTGTACACACACAATAATATTACGACGCACACTGATCTGTAGCGCGAGTTAACCGCAATCAAGCTGGGTGCTTTTTTCAAATACGTCCGATGGGTAATGCATGTGAGGGTGATTTGTTAATCTTGAGCTTAAAAATGCCTTTGAATCTTACTTTGGTGGCAAAATAAATTTGATTGCGACTGTTGCCCTCATGCAATCATGAATTTTGAGTGATGGATTGTTTTGTGCTAGTGCACCTCAAGAACACTTAGCATTAGCTTTTTAGTCCTCTTTCCCGGCCTATAAAAGTAAACATGAGTAACTTGGAGATGGTCTGCTGCTGACATTACGCAGGACCCAATTTATTGTACCATTTTGTCTAGACCTGATGCTCTAGACGTACTCTTTTCCCCATTTATAATAATAAATCAATTTACAAAGTGTTTATCTAGTCTCTCTTGCGCTCCCTCTTTCGTTGCAATTGGTTGGTGAAGCTTATGATCAGTCGACGAAAACATCCCAAGGGATAGCAGTTTCTCTGAGTTTTTTTCACACATCCTTATTCCTCACTTATAGAAAAGCTGCGATATGCATTAGGCGCCGTCTTTGAAATTCCTTATTTTACCTATGATGTGTTCATTGTTTGCACAGGAGGTGTGATTTCTTGCACAGAAGCGGGTGTTCTGCGTTTGGAATGCCAGAGCTATGGGTTACGTATCTATCTGCAACTTTTTGCTTCTTCATCGATGAGATACATGGCTGCACACACCACTCGCCGCCGCTTGCCGCAATCTTGATTAGTTTTGCTTAGATTGCCCAATGATATGGATCCCAATTGTTGCGCATAGTGGCAAGAAAGTTGCGACCAAACCTTGCACGTATCATTCCATTGGAAATACATTTCACTTGTGGATTTTGTTAAAGCCAATAAACCCGATTTGATCCTAGCTCCCACGTATTTGAGGACTTGCCACCGCGGTAATGGCTGAAGAATGTATACTAGCTCAAACTGCGATGCGATAACATCAAGTTGCTGTTTTTGCGCTGAGCACCTATCCGAAAGTTGTTCAACATTGTCATTAAGATGAATTCATCTTCCAAAGAAGGTTAATTCATCCTCACTCCTCAGGAAGGAATTCAAAGCAAATCTTCATTTTCATTAGGCCTTCAATAGACTTAAGGGGCGTTAACATTCTCTGAATGCATTTTTATGAAGGTTATCGTATTTGCGTAATGTCTGTATGCCCACCTCTAACCATGTGTTTCGATTATGCTTCGGCTATTTCTACACAATTTTCAGCTTTCAAATCTAGCCTCACCGTACTCACCCACGCAAGTATGCAAAGTAATATGATCGTCTCAAGGAAATTGGGGAGGGCTGATGCCCTTATCTTAGCCCATTTAGGAGTTGTCGTGGAGGGCGCATGGTGCGGTATCTTCTTATTGAGAATATCTGAATTAGCTCCTCTTGAAGTCTCTAGGTTAATTTGTGCTTGTTTGTGTTTACACTTGACTCCCTTCTGATTGTTTTCTCCTTTTACTGGATTTTTAACCCCAGTTATGGTGTAGCTGCCGAGAGGTGCATCTCTTATTGTGGTAATTTGAGTTCAACTGCACTTTTTGTATTTTATATGGCCTTTTACCAAAGACACCGGTTTAGCTTTGTTATTATCTTCTGACAGGAGTTTACTTTCCTAAAAATACCGTAGCTACACTATAATTGTTTCCTATCTTCTTGTAGTTGATAATTATAAAGCATCACCCAGTTTTCGGTGTATTAAGTGGCTACGAATTGTAGGAAATTTTGAAAGGCAAGCATAGCTCCCAAGTTGTAGTTGTGGCAAGAAGCATTCCTCTGAGGTGAATTTAAAACACTTGGTTTTGGTCGTATGTCACTTAAATATGGGAAACCTTCATTGAGAACAGTTCTCTGTTAATTAGAACCGTGGAGAAACACTTGGAGGTATTGTTGCACTATCCCTGGGTCAAAGTTTAGAGGACAGTTTGCTCATACTTAACTCAATTGGTAATGTCCAATCACCATGCGGTGTCACTGAGCCTTAGAGCGTGTTATGTGCCCTTTGAGTGCGGATTGATTCTTGTATTGCATTGTTTATCGAAGGAATGCGGAATTGTCCATTTCTAAAAGCTTGTTCGTTCAATTGCACTACCTTGTTCGATGAAAGCCATGGTCCTTGTCTTTAGCATTGACTCAATGGAAATGAAATAGTACATTATGGGGTTTCTGTCAGCCGCCGGAAAGTTAACCTTTTCCATTGGAACACGCACGACTAGTGAGCTAGTAGTGAGAGGGTCTTTTTCCTGTAGGATAACAAAAACTCATATTACGAAATTCCATCTGTGGGAAGATTTGTACTTCGGAATGGGTCAGAACGGCTGCTTCATTCTGCGCGTTATGGTACTTCCCCAAGTGTTAATCACATTTCCTTGCCAACAAATCATTTGTATGGTATGAAACACTCGGAGAAGAAGTGTACACTTGAGGTAGTTTTTAGCTTCAAAAAATTGGCGGATTTTAGATTTGTTATTTACGTTTCTTCGGATGCTACAAATATTTCCCAGCTTATCTCATTAATCGTGGTGGTGAGTGGACCCGGTTGAGAATGTAATGCGCCTTGCACCTCGCATCCGGTGAAGCCATCTTCAGCATTACATACAAGTGAAAATGAATCCGTTTTCCCAAACGCACACGCATATACCTGCTCATAGCACTTAGCACATTAAAAAGCCGATTCATCATTCATTTCAATCTTGGATTGACAACTCTCAGCCTTAGCATTAGGTGCAGCAGGTTTCATAAGCCCTACTTAGGCATTTCGCTTACTAAAGGGTGGTCCTCTAGTCGTTCTATACCAACCTTTGCTGTGCCAAAATCTCTATTCTAAAGGAAGGGTACTTGATAATTTTACTGGTAACTGATACTATTTTTCTTAATTCAACTATCGACAGTCCCTCCTCCATCTACCTTACCTACGAATGTTGCTCTTCATTAAATTCTCATGACTGCATTGGTCAAGTAATAGTGGAAGATCTTGTGAAGTGTTAACCGAGTTGCTCGGCAACTAGTCGCTTCGAGTGGTTTGATGTTACCTTACCTGCCCAGTAGTGTCTGGTGTCTGATCAACCAGAGCGGAAATCTGCCACCTAGATATCCTTAAGACTTCTGCCTTGTAGATATGCTTCTGCGTCACTGTAGTCGCCGCCTGCATTCGGGTAGATGCCCTGAGTGTACTCTACCTTCTCCTCATGCTCCTCTTCCTCTTCACTCATCGTCGCGATATCTGTTCCCGACTATGGCCTGCCTACATGACCTTCCTTGGTGTCCTCCTGGTCATTCAATACGCTGCATGCTCGCAGATCCCCTCCGTCCTTGTTGAATGTGCGTTTTAACCACCCCATCGTTATAATTTTGCAGTTGCGGTCCCATTTTTTACATTCCTAATGACAGACGCGAAGGTGCTGACTTCCCTTTCCTTACTTTTTCGTGAGTAATTTTGCGTCACATATTCACTTCCAACAGTGACTCGATAATTTGGTGCGACTTCGTAATATGAGGCTTGTAGTTTATAGGCCTTCAGGACTCGTTGTGGGGAGGCAGTAAGTGCCTTCCTGAATGCGTCGCACTAATGAGTATTGGAACTTGCTTCCTTAGAAGGCGATTCAATATAATTTGCTTTCAGAGATGGCTATAATTTTCCTGTTGAGTAGTATGGAAAAGACAGGTATCGCTGATGAAATTAATACATTAATCGCTTACGTCAATTAAGTTCATTTCTCACATTAAATTAGCACAGGTCTCACGTGCCCTTTAATTCAATCTTGTTGGCTACACTCAGTGTTTTTGGTACGAAGTTGCAGCCAAAATTGCTCCGCGAACTCTGAATCCGAGTAAAGTGGATTTTTTGCTCTGTTTTAAGTTCGTTTTAGAGGATTCTTTACGAAGACTTTTACAATTATCCTTGGGCTTTTTATGATGAGGTCATTTATATTTTGGTGCCAGAAGTGCTGAGACCTCTAAGTGTCCGAAAGTCCTGCATGTGCTTTAGCAACAACGATTCCTTGCTGTAGTCACTTGTATGATATAATTTACTAACCCCATATTTTGACGTTTTAATTAGGGGGATGCGGAAGACAGTTCATCATTTTAACGATTGAACGAGTTGATACATTCTTTGGTGCAGTCTACAGCGATCACTTTGTTGTAAATGATTATTAATACACATCACGAATGTGCGTGCCCCTTCTAATGTGCCTTCTTTTGTGTTCTCTTTGTCACTTTTTTCCTGTATTGATCTGATATTCACTGAGAGAACCTTTACTGGATCTCATTTAGTCTTGTTTGTTTTATGACTCGCCTCCCATAGTTGCAGCGGCTTCTCCTAAGTTCAGTCGCTGTGGCGTTTGGCTCAAACAACTTGACACTAATGAATCCTTCTCAGGAAACTATCCATTCTTGTTAAAAAATGGAGAGATAAAAGTTGTCTCCCTCCTCATTCATTGTCTAAATATTACTGCTCCTTGAGCAATTTTAAACTGCTTTCACACTTACGTCATGTACGTCATAGCGGACACTGGCAGGATCGGGGATACTATATGCCCTGCTTTTGAATAGATAGAAAAAGGTATCACGAGTCATCAAGCTCCTCACTTAATTGAAATCTGTCGTGAATACATTCAGTGTGACAATGATGGTTGCAGGTTTACATTGAATAATGAGTACCCAAGCGTTTACCATCTTGGTATGCAGGTTATTTGACGTTCTATGCTGGTTTTCTATTTCCTGGCATGTCGTTGTTAGTAGTAATCCTGCATTCCAGTTATTTTTGGCATTAACTCTGTCTATCATCTCGCCCTGATCTGGAAGTTTTCCGTATTGAGAAATCAGACCAAATGTAAAAGAAAAACAAGGGTAGATATTGTTTGCCTTCTTCTTGTATGTGCACTATGGGACTTCTCAAAAAGGAATCACTTCGCGCCAAAGGAAGAATGCGAGATGTTATTACTGGGCGTTAGAGCAGTATCACCGAGGGGACTTTTGTTCACTTTGTCGCCCTCTAATAATAGATGCCTCACAGAATTCTCACAGTAGCCCCCATGATTCGTTGGTGAAGGTAGTCCTTTGGTTTTTTAAACTTGAAGTGAATATCAAGCTAACTTGTAGGATATAGATACCCTTATAAGTGAAGAATTGTATGAAATTTGTCATTAGTTGAGCGCACTGAAACAGTGTGTTCACCTTCACACCATTATTCAGTTCTCTCTACTATTTTGGCAAACTGGCTGTTTTGCTCGGCCGAAATTTTGATTCGCTTTCAATAATAATGATGTATCGACCTCTAGCGGTGTTGTGGGAACGTATTTGTCCTTCACAGCGTTCAGTACTTTGGCCTATGCAACTGGCATTGCTATCTAGTAAGCTGCGATCAGTCTTATTTGATCACCCTTGTGGTCAAAACCGTGTGCTCAACAGAATAGAGGTTTGTTGGTTATTTGTGCTTTATACAAGATCAATTTCGGCGTTCCTCGATGTATCCATGCTGACTCTGCTACAGATATTAGAAACATTAAAACTTGTCTCCTTAGTCACATAACCGATCCTAAAGGCGATAATTTTGAGCATCCATACATGTATATGGAATTTGCGAGGTAAGATAATGATGCTAATACTTCTTGTTCCCTTCATCATAGCTACAGCACATATTCCGAAAATCCTCGAGTCTGGTAGGCCAATCCATCACTTATTTTTGTTGTCTCTATTACACTAACATGCCACCTATCGTCGTTGTGCGCATGTTTGTGCTTCTCTTCTGTGCTTTACTTGAACAAATGAATGGTCTGTCTGTTGTTTGGATGGGTAATCGGTTCTCTAGGTGATCACAGCAGTGATTTATGCGACTACATGCGACAAACTAACGAAACAGTTAGCGAAATGATGTGCGAATGGATGAGTGCAAAGACGATTGGATGAATTGAGCAACACTAGAATGGGAGATTTGATGAATGTTTGAAGTAACGACTGAACGAACAGTTGAACCAATTCCTGACGAAAACTTGACTACTACCTGTCTTTGCCCTTCTCCAGCTCTTCCTTGGGACTCCAGCGACAACGAAACAATCCGTCTACAGCAGTGGCTCTTCCTGCCTTCCACCTCTTACCAACCTGACCCCCGCAAACTTATCGGTACATTTAAAAAGTACCAAAGTTTTTATTCCACACCAAATTGATGCTATGCGTATTCTCATTTATGGTTTTTTTGTAGTTGACTTCCTACAATTCATACTGGTGGCCGCACAATGGCGTGTATTCAAATTAGAGCAGAGACAAGATTGGGAAAGCTATGGTGGAGGCAGCAACACCCCTGTCCTCACTGACACTTTGCCCGGTCCGAATGACCGTGATTTTATCAGCACGAAGGAGTACGTTTTTAACGATTGAATTACAGTTTAAACCAGGTAGAGTTTACACGGGTCGTATCTCAATATCATAATCATTTTTAAACTTCACTTAATACTTGGAAAATGTTAGTGGGCTTTAACGTTTTAAACTTCAAATGTTGTGGACGTTTGGATCGGTGGTATGTTTGTTTTGGAGCCACTTTGTTTCCCTTTGAACGTTTTTTAAAGTCATTTATCTGCTGAGTTCGTAGACTGGCCTACTCAGAGTGCCTGAAATGGAATACATCGTGTTTCGAAGGTAGCTGATTGTAACTAACATTGTAAAGATTTTCAATAGAAAGTAAGCCTTATCTGAACTCCTTGCGTTTCATTGTTACAGCAAAGAAACAAAAGATTTTGAAAATTACTCTTGTTGGGATCCAAGGCGGGAGTCAACAACTGAAACTTGTGTCGAAGTCTCTAGGCCGCATGCATGCATTAAAACAAACTGAAAAAGGTGTATGTTAAGTCATGTGGTCTCGGCATTATTTTTCCGGGTTCAGAGGCAGTCATCAGGGCACCCATCTAGTCGTCGCCCTGATTTGTTTAGGACCAATTTTCGCTTCAGGCATTTCATGACTTTCCATTAGCCGCTTCCCTAAATTGGTCAATACAATGACCTTCAAGTGAGCAGTGAAGCTGGATAATGATGAGTACAGTTCTAGTTAATTATTAAAACAGTATTCGCCAATACTTTAATATTTCCCCCTTTTTATTAACAACTTTTCGAAATCACTTCATCCTTTGACAACTGCTATTGTCTGAACTGTGTGAATTTAGGCAGATTGCCGATATTGATGACTCGGTTGCTACGATCTCATTTTATGTTGAAATCACGAAATTTCTTGCATTTTTTTTCAGGTCCTACCTGGACTACTTGCGTCATGCAGTTTTCTACTGGTCCTATTGGCTCAGTTTGGCTATTGTCTTCGCCACGGGGGTCAGTTGGATTACGCTCTTTTGTCTAGGCTACATGATCCTCAGTTTCATCTACCTCTGGATGGGCCAGAATGTTATGATGCGAAGGCGTTCCAATCTTCTTGCTTCGTGAGTTTGTTCGAAATGTTTTTTTTTTCACTTTCTAATGTCCCTTGTCCAAACGTTCACCACAAACTGCATTGTGAGCAAGTTTTCACCCTCATTTTAAAACGCACCGCATGCTTAGGTTGGTGTTAAGTGGTGTTCTCCATTTGGATGGCAGTAGCTGCGAATTTTCTAATCCATATAATCAATTTTATCCTCCTTTCTCACAACGATGCTGATACTTCTTTGTATTGGTATTTATTTATCAACTTGACCATCTTGTGATTGATTTATGCGGATTCAATATCCCATTGACTGATGTCAGATGCCTACAGAACGTTTGTTACACAGAGGGTTGTTCGGTCAGCTACTTTCCTATACTTTTGCAACCCCATACACAAATCTCCCTAAACAAACTCGAAGAATGTCCTTTGAGTTTGCTTTGACTTCAAGGCTGCAGTCCTTGAAAGGGTGGTTCTCTTTTTGAGGACGCAAGAGCTCGCTTCTAAAATTGTTACGAATAGACTTTGGTATGAACCTATTCGGTGAGGTCGATAAAGCTACCTAGATGATTTATGATTAGGAAACAAAGTGATCTAATCTTCAAATTTTCCCTTCCCCTCCACTCATCTTTGTATGCCTTTGAAAATATCATTGTCCAAAGCAATAACTCGCATTCATCCCGTCAAAGCATGTGATGTTGTGGGATAGAATACCCCCTTTACGTCCCGTTCTGTTCGTTGACTTTATTTAAGAAAAGACTATAATTTTTCAAACAATAATGTTTTAATGTGTCACTTTGCAACTGGTTTTTCGTGTTTATTGTATATTAAACTTCGTATCTGCCCTTCGAAGTACCGAAACGAACATTGCACACTGGAAAAACAAGAAAATAAGTTTCTTGTAGGCTTCACTGGGAATTTCCCTTGGTCAAAGTGCATTTCGCTTATTTCTATGCTGCGAGAGCGTTCAGCATCACTTAATTGATCCATTCACTGGTGGTCTTTTTTCATTTATCCTTTCCTATGTGAACGTGTCCTAATGTCAAGTCGGCTGTTAAATTTGATGTCGAGAAATTATTCGACAAACTGCGCGTAGACCTTCTTGCTCTTCAGTTCCCAATTATTTTGAGTCAATGCACTTTTTACCAATACTGATCCCCTTTTCGTAAGATCTATTGCGTCACTTGTTTACACTTCTTGTCGAAATGGAGTGCCATCTCGTAAATTGGCGGTAGTCTTCTTGTTTCTCCACTTCATTAACTAGAGACGCCTTATAGTGTTTGGGGTATGATGTTGTAGCATCGAAGCTTTTTTTGCGTTTTATGAAATATCCACCTTGAGACTTTGTTTGAGTTGTGCAGAGGAAGAATGAGACGTGGCAATAAGATCAGCAACCACGGCACTGCCTTTGTTCGTATCCAACGCGCCCCTTCACTTCCCCTCCTTTTCCTTCTTTTGTAAGCACAGTTCTGGATGCCTATCCTGACTACTTCGCCTACTTCCACGATATTATTCGTACTTGGCGAGCCAATCACATTGACATCAGACTGCAAAGTCATTGATGTGTCATGCAGATTGCTGCACGTCCAGGAGTGTCCTCTTTCCATGGTGGTTTATTGACTTGAACATTGACCCATTGGAGCGCTTTTTAGCCATTAAATTTCTATAGAAATGGTTTGCATTCCTTACCATTTTTTACTTTTCCCATTGTTTGCATTTGGAGTTCTTCTGTTGTGTTCTAACAACTTGGTTTGTTTCCTAAGTGTGTTCATTCATTCTCCCGGATCTGATTGAGGTCCAAGTTAACTTTAGCATAGAAGTCTCCTGTTGAAATCAAACCAATGGGACTGATTCTCATACTCACAATTTGTACTTTCAATATTTAAAATGCATTTACGTTTTTCGCCTAAATTGGAGCCTCTTGCTTGCCCCTGCATTACTTCTCATCATTCTCCACATTGGATTGGGTCAACAAATCAGTATGGCACTTCTCATTTTGGGCTTTTATTTCGACTAAATGGGCATGATGGGTAGGCTACGAGCTTGTTGGTCTTACGCAATGAAAAGAAATCGCCTTCGTTTTTCTCCGTAAAAAAGGCATGCATGTTTCGCAGTACTGTTTGGTATGAGGTGTTAAAATAATTTGCCGTAGTCTGTTACATCTGGTAGGGTTGTGATGAAAACGTCCGAACAAATTAGTTTTTCGCGCAGTGCATCAACAACGGATGACAATTAGCGTGCCGAGTGTGACATGTCTTCTCTCCTTCCATTCAGCAAAAACACGTAAAGAAACCAGGTGTGCTAAATTGTTTACTGTCTGATGGATAGATTTCGTTGATAAATGGTTTTGTTTGTGAATTTTATTCATGGTTAAGTATTGCTGAATGCCCCTCTGTTTTCACTACACAAGTTCATTCCATCCCTCCGGCGACTATCGTACCTTCTGTGTTCGCATTGCTTCTTGCCGAAGGCAAAATCGCAACCACAGCTAAAGCTCACTCATCCGATACGAAAAAATCTTGAGATTTACATGAAAAACGTCTGCTTGAACTAGTGAAGTGGGGTAAAGAGGTTTGCTTGCAAGTCTCCCTTCCTATGCTGCGAAACTTATTCTTTCGTTCACCTACACCCTCTTAGGATAGGAAAATGTGAGGACAATGGTATTCTACTTTATTGCATTGACTCATTCATTTCTTATTCATCTATTTTATGTCGGCATTACCTCGACATCAGCTAGTCACGTTGTCTCGGGCAGAGTGGGAGGATGGAACTGTAATGCTAGGGAGAGGACATTTTATAGGGGTGAGGTGTACAGCGAATCTTGCCTTGCGCTTAGAATATGCTGGAAGCCCTTTGTTTATCCACGTCGTACTCACCAATCAACTTTTTATACAAAAAAACCTTCATTTTTGTTTTGATACATTTGGTAACTTTTTTTGCGTTTACATTTACATTGCCGATGCCGTTTCGCCTCTACAATCTTTTTGTGGTGCTTACAAGTTTTTTCTACTCCTCGCTTTGATAGACATCTTGTAAATTTGAGAACTAGCCACTGATCATCCAGCTTCTTCCTTCAATGTGGTGTCTGTGCGCTGTCACCGTCAAAACTTTTTTGGACTTGTTTCAAAGACTCGGCAAAATGTCGTCAAATGAACTGATTATGACTGATGAACAACATCATTATGCTATTTTTTTCCTTAACAGTGTGCTTCCTTTCTTGAATGACGTATGGGTTATCCTCCAGTGGAGATATTTACGAATCAAACGTTTCTACAAATCATTTTGTACTTGTCCTTACTTCTTAAGTTTGCTAATCTGTTGCATCTCGTTCTGCCTCGATGCCTGTAATCTAATGTCGACTCACGGGAAAACGCTGCCAATGTTGAATTGTCCCCCTCTTCTCTTACCAGGTGGATAGGCAATACTAAATCCCTAGTGAAGCATGGAGTTGAGTGAAGTTAATAGAGGCCTGCAAGCTGGCATTATGTGATAGCTGTGTATCAAATTCATCACATGCATTTCCGTCCTTTAGAAGCTTTTCTTTGCCTAATTCTTTATTTGTCGCATCCCTGTTAGATGGAATGTAATTGTGGGATACAACTTCTGTGTGATCCTAGCGAAGTGTACTCTTCAACTTATGGGTTGTGTTTACTGGAATCGTCTCGTCGGCCATCGTATCTGCTGGCTTATCCAGCTCTTCGGCGTCACTTGCATGAATCCAGTTGGATGGAATGACTACGCCGGATACTGTAAGTCACCCGTTCCACTAATACACTGATCTGATTTTTCACTTTTGCCGACCAGACGCATGTAATTCACCAACTTCTGTCAACACAGTCTTAAATTCACTATTGCCACATTGTACGATGAAATAATTTTCATGTCGACTGGTGCCAGTATCACGCTCTCACTGCTTGGAACGAGAATTGATGCCTACCGTTGGCACTAGCTAGCCACAGCAACTACCGTTGAATCACTGTCTCATTCGACATCAATCTTATATTTATAAAAAGTGGTTTTCTTTAAAACCGCGGATTTATCGCATTCACTTAGACACTTTTATTCCTTATCTAAAAGCTAGCCGCATTAAAATGCCCAACTGAATCACTTCAATTGGATGACTCCTATTTACTCTCATTTAAATGGGCAACGTTTAGGTGTTATTTTGCAACCCTTGAATATCGTAGTGCCGGCTGCTCGCTGCATATGCTACGTGGCTTTAAGTTCTTTAATCAAAAAATAACTATTCATTCTGTTCCCACCTAGATGTTAGCTATCACTTGATACGATAGAGTTGGAAACCGCTTCTTCTGTTTCAAGGCTTACTAACTACTGATGAGTTTTTTGCTTCAAAGGCACTATTTTGCCCCCTTAGTAACCATTAAGGGTTTGAAATACTTTCTCAAAATCACTATATGTAAGGAAGTAAGGATTTAATTTTTTGTTGATGATTGTCTTAGTAGCAACAGTGAACGTGGTAGAGTAGTCGAGGTTGCCTTTATAAGCCTAAACTGTTGTATAAACACGGGACTTGCTTGAATATTGGGACCAAGACTCCAGCCTGGGTAGCTTTATCGGTAAGTTGGGGAACAGCGTGTGTTCGTGTAGCCTAGCTGAGCGCGTTGGGTGCACACTGAGTGGCTTTATTCTTACACTTTTAAGGCATTTCGGTCAGTCTTAATCTTTGAATGTTAACGTCGGAAGAATTAAAAGGGAGTTTTGGGGCGCTCTGGTGTGTTCGATAGTTGGACGTAAAATGACAACCTCTGAAAGCTCGAAAATCCATGCCTTCTAAAATGGCTTACACTCAGTTCTTATTGGTTATCACTTGCTAGTAGCTCTCATTTTCTTCACTATGAAGCTGTCTATTGTTTAATCCTGTTTTTCATGCTAGTAAATCACAGTTTACAAAGCCAGTACTCTTAGTAGTGTTCGTGGTCAGCGTCCTTTCGTGTCTTGATGCTTTCCGAGCGAACTCAATGCCTTAAGTTCCTTTTTGTTTTGACTTCCTCCGCAAATCATACACGCTTAGCTGTCTTAGCTATTACAAGTGTATTTAACTGCACTCACAATTAAGCGGATACCCTCTCGGCACTTTACGCTTCAATGGTGTTTTCCCATTGGTTGGGTCAGTTTGGAGTCATTTTTGACTAAGTTGCAGATGTAGAATAAGGAAGACGGAGTGCACTTTGTTACTATCGTCAAACTTGGAATTTACTAAGAGGAAAAATCGGGGTAGGATTGAATCCCTTTTCATTGCTGTTACACGTCGCCAAGACTTGTCGTTAAATTCGACGTAATTGCAATCAATTCGCTCAGATTGCTAGGGTAATAAAACGGCGATACAAGTGTAAACCCGTTATTCGTTGCGTCACTTCCACGGTCCCACTGATTTGAAAAGTCTAAGGAAAATTGGAGCCTTTTGTTCTTGTTTCTTTTGGCCTTGAAAGCCGGTATCGAAGTGGTAGACGCTGTTGTTGAATATTGCTTTTTGATCAGGTCGTTAAAGTAGTAAGAAACTTTTTATCCACATTGAATGCCTCTAGTTTGCTACTTGCAATCTCTCGAAAAGCGTTCGATTAAGGGGCATCACATCGTCCCATTCCGAATAGCTGAAACGGATTTTAAAAATCTACTTTAATTTTAGTGGCTTTCTGTTACTCATGCAAAATTTAAAAGAATTGGATCTGGAAGCCGAAATAATAGGTGCAAGATGGATGCCTCTATGCTTAAAAATGGCTTATTTTCCACCTAGCCACGGATATTGGATGTGAGATTGTCTCCAACGGACTGCACTGGGATGTCGTGTGTTTTGCGGTGATCATTTTTCAGCGCAAGATCTTCACTACCTCCTCCTTCCGTCACGTTGTCTTTGACCTCAACGTTCAAAGTTGTTTTGCTTCCAGGTGGGTTTTGAAATGGTAGTGTATGGTTGCTCGCCTGTTAAAGAAATGCATATTTCAGTGATGAGGTAACTTGTTACTTGATTCTACGTTGAATTTGATATGCCTTTTTTCAGTCATAGACCTTTTGTGTGGTTTTTTTAGTTTTATTTGTGGTCCTTCAAATTATTAATCCCGCTTTGATGTCTTCACATTTTGATTTGAAGTGACACGTTTAATTGGACAATCCGTGTTTACCAACCTCTTAGGCTGCATTGCAACCCTCCGCTGCACGAGAATGTGTTCAAGACAACCGCCATGTGGACTAGAGATGCATTCGCAAAGGCTGGGAAATATCTCATAGCTACTCCATTTCTTATTGTTCTTTTGTTCGATTGGTTTAGTATGATGCAACGTTGGGGATGGTTTCCGAACCTCTGAACTATTTTGCAAATAATCTTTTACTATATCCAAAAATTGTCTCTTTTCACAGCTAGCTACAGTGTAGAATACGGGATTTAATGAATGTGATGTCATCCATACTCAGTCGATCAACGTTTTCATTCTGCAAAGTTTTGCTGTTGCACGTAGCTGACAAAGACGGAACAATTGCTTTGGGATAGGTGTAAAAACGTTATGCGGTGTGTTTTTGTCGGCAGTGTAGTGGAGCATGGGGATCAGTTTTTTACTCGACGCTCGTGTGTTATAATAGTTGGATCGCAAAATGCTATGGCACTTTTTATATGTAACCCCTCTCCATCCCCCTCTCACATATCTTCCACGCCTCTGTTCTTTTTTGCAGAGGAGCTTTCCTTATCAATCGCAAGTTGATGCAAGTAATCAGCGAACAGAATATGCGCGAAAAACACGATTTGGAACGAGTTCAACGTAAATTGGACAAAATTGCCCAGCGCCAGAAGGAGGCTGGTAAAAATACGGCCAATATTAATGAACACTACATACGTAAGTTAGTCTTCCCTTTCACTTTTATTCGCTCTCTAATATCGGTTTAGTGAACATTGTGGAGTACCAGGTTGCGTCATTGTGTTCGCGATTAAAAAGTTGGTTTAGCGATTGAAAGATTGGAAAATACATCTCCTGCTGTTAAATCGACGTAGAAAGTTACCAAGACAAACTTAAAGCCTAAACACTTGCTTTGAAGGTAAATGATAGCAAGAGAGCAAGTCGAAAGTCCCAAAATTAATCTTTATTTGTAATTTTTTCTGTAGTCATTCGCTCGGGTGACTATTACCACTTTGATGGTGATCCCGAAGATGAAGAGGGCGAGTACGAAACAACTACCACTGCAACGACGCCAGCGACAACACCCTCATCCGTCAGTGAAACCATCTTACCGTTGCCTGCAATGCAACAGGTCTCAGGAATCCAGCAGCATTCACCAGAAAGCGTGCAGCGTCACCATCTTCGAGCGGTGTGGCCTAGCATCGACAGCGCTCCGTTAGATGCACTTTCCAACTACACCTGCCCTTACAGTCCCGCGCCGGCTCAGTTAGTGTAACAATTCGCAAAGGCGTTTATCATAATTCCAAAGTTCCCCTTAAAGTTCATTTCCTCCCTCTGTAGTCCACGCCGTCCTGCCTCTCGAAACCCGTTCCATGTCTCCTCCATGGCGAGGCGTCGAGTTCCCTTGGAACAGGGTGGTTCTGGGGTGTTGCATCGTCGACTTACACGTGCTTCGACTGGTGGTGGCTCGTCTACCTCTTCTTCATCGTCTTCTGCCGCTGCCACCCCCAGTCTACCCGCTTTTCGCACCCACCGAAGGCTTTCCTCCTACCCGGAGGCTTTTCGTACTGCAAAGCGGCGAGCACGACGGGCGGAACAGGCGGCTGGGATTGAAATGCAATCATTGCCTCTTGCTGCTGCTTTGAAACCGCCTTTTTTGAGAGTGGCGGCGGAAATGAATATTACAGCAGCGTCATTGTCACCGAAGGGTCATCGACGCATCGCTTCAGTTGGTGAAATCGAAAGACATGACACCGATGGCACATCACCGTCATTAACAGCAGAGGTGACAGATTCCGGGCGGGCGGATCAGCGGTCTTTACCTGAAATCGAAAGTGTTACACCGGTACCTTCTAATTTGTCTGAAGTAGTTGTGTCCGATTTCATATTGGTTTACCTGTTGTCTCCACTCTCTCGTGAACTCTTGCTGCTATCACCTTTCAGTCATTTCTATCTAGGCTTTCCCAAGTTCATTTCTCGCCTTATAGTTAGTCTTCTGCTAATCAGGTGGGTACGAAAGTCATCTCAGCCTTCACTCTGTTAGTAGCGTTGCCTTATTCGTCTGCATTGCATTCATTTACAAAATACATTACGGCCTACTGTATTCTTCAGCTCAGTTTTCTCCCCTTTTGTTACTACAATAACTCTGCTTATTCCATCTATCTTGGTTTGTCCCAGTATATTATCACTCATGACTTTTATGAACGGCTTCCATTGGTTTAATTCTCTTTGTTGCCCATTGCTTAATCCAATTCGATACTTCAATACTTTTAGACATTCGACACGACTCATTGGCTGTTAGGAAACTCGAGTATTTACAACACGTATCTCCATCCAGGAATCTTCAGCATGGCATTCAATTTGTTAAGTCGAGCTTTTGTTTCATGTTGAGAGGCGGTTTTAATCCTGCTGCCTCTTAGCAATGCGAACATGTCCAAAGTTATGGCAGGGAATTTGAAGCTGAAAACTGTTTTTCTCCTAGTGTATATAGCGATTAGAGGATAATCGGATGATAGGTACAGAATCTTATCCCACCAAAGTATTGATAGTTTTATTGAAAGTACAGTCGCATTTAATGCCAAGTATTAATGCACAACTTTTTATTTTGCTGCAGTTCCGAGGTTGTGTTTAAGATTGGATAAGATGATTGGATTGTGAATCTACCTCTCACTGAACACAAGTCGGATTTCTTTTGTATTGAGCTTCAAATAACTCCGGTTCCATCTGAGAGTAATTGCTGTTTCCCTTATCGGCTTATGACTGCATTTCGTTTTCTGCATTTATTTTTTCCATGGATGAGCTTAGATCCAAGTGATCGGTAAACTGTCTTCATTTTGACGCTCTTATCTCTTGACTTCGTTAGCATTTACTTTAATACATTGGCTTATCTTAATTTCAGTGTTTGCATGAACAGCTCATGTTTATCTGTTCTGGACTGAATTTGCTAACTGATGTAGCCTAGAGGCCTAACTTCAACGTTTAACAGTGTCTTGTTAGCTACCATTTATGACCGTCTATGAGTGTGGAACCAAGTGTTGGTGAGCTCGCTTGTACTTATATATTAGCAACTAATTTTCCACTTCTATTCGTTTGCTTCGAATCGGAACGCTTCTCTGGAGTTGTTGTTATCCTCTGGTAGTACTTTCTGTTTGATAATCAGGAGAAATGAACGAGAAGTTTCAAATCATCCCGAAATGAAATTCCTTAGAAAATCGGAACCTATATATTCTCTGCGATTGTGGGCATCCTCACCAAACCTATTTTCACTATTTTGCCCCAAGTCTGTACTAGTCAACGGAAACATCGCTATCCCTTGAGGTCAGGCTTATCGAAAGCAACGATTTCCCTTGGTCTTTCCCCCGCTCTCATCAGTTTTATAATTGTCTTATCCGCCTTTCACGTTGAAGTTATCTCAATCATATGGATCGTTTTATTCGATTACTCTTTAATCAGAAAGGAGAGACAGCTTTTCAACACTATCAAAAATAATATCTTTATTTTGACCGGCGGAACTTCAAGAAAGCATTAATTAATAGGTTGAAAAGCTAGCACACTTCCCATTCTATCACACCTCTCACTGTCTTGTTGACTTTTCAGTAGGACATCCTTACCTGTCTCTTTGCTTTATTTTGAACCTTACCTTGCATTGTTTATTAAATGAGCCTGGTGGATGTGAATCGAGGTTGTTATTCTTTACAAGCTCAATAGAATCGAGGTAGAAGCTTCCTGTATAATTTTTCAACATAATTTTTTTGGGTTCGGTTTCGGTGTTTTCAGTGGGATTCAGACTGCTCTCTGCAGCCAATTTTTTTGCGGTGCTGGAGTTAATGGGCTTGTGGTATCACTTGTTTGTGTTGTGAATGAAAAGGCTGAGTGCTTGTGTTGGCCATTCTTTAATCAGGTGAGGTGTGTTAGGCATTTGCCCGCAGATACTTTTTGTTACAAAAGTATTCGTTTCCCGTTGTATTGAGCTAATTCAGTAATTGGCTAGAGGCAAAATCTGTCCCCTTCTTTGCTGAATGGTCTGTCTGAATGGTGTCCCTTCAAATTTGGTGTTGGAGGCGAACCGCATGATTCGGCGGACACTTTGACAGCCTCACTTTTTCCCTCCCCATAGCATGAGGCGTAGGGCTATACTTGAGCTTTTCTCAACCCCATTGCTCAAGAATTGTCATTTTCGACTCTATCAGCTTAAAAATTTGCAAGACGTGTTGGAATGCTTGGAATCCATCGTAGCCAATAAACGTTGGGAATGTTGTAGTTATTGTCTCCTTACTCTTTAAGGCTTGTTGGTGTAACTGATGCTTTTCATCAATTCTGAAATATCATTTTATTGGTTTCGTGGGGCTTCTAACTCGGGATTCGCTCCAGAATGAGCAAAGGGATAAGCTGAAGGGAGGTCTTTTAGTTCAACGTCTGCAGGAAGGTCATTAGGGTGGATGAAGGAAAAAAAATGCCATTTTAAAGCATTTCCTCACTCTTGATAGAATCGGGGCAAAGGAGTAGTGTTAAGCCCCTCCTAAAATTCATTAGTTTTGGCCATAATAGAAGTTAATAATCCATCAGAAAGCATTAGCCAATTTCCTTTGCAGAAGCATTTGTCGGTAAAGATCGGCCCTATTTCGCGTTCTTCAATTCGGCCCTCAGTAACCTTTGCGGTCTCCCCATCCCCGGATCCTGGTACTGTTGCTGACAACGATGGTGAGGAGGATGATGAAGGTACGAGAATGGATATAAATGACGATGATGACGACGACGATGACGACTATGCCATGCAGACGCATATGAACCCGCTACAACTGCTTAACCAGGCTATGGAACATGGTATGCGCTCAGCCGCTCGTCAATATCGTCGTCGGAACATGACTGCATTTCATCAGCGCAGCACCGTAGCTGACCCAAGTACAGCCGCAGTCCCCTCTGGTGCCGAAATGGAAGGAGAAGGTGGTATCGGGTCCGGCTTACAGTCAGGAAGGATGGGTACCGTGATAGCGCGAAAATCAGTTGGTTTCGTCCGACCACCACTCTCAAAACAGAATACTATAGAGGCCAATGGAGTAGCGTTTGAAGAGGATCCGCTGGCGTTTTCGAAGGTGGGTAGAAAGGCCTTGATAATTATTTTCTCTGGCTATTTATTACAGATATCTTTTGAGTGCAAATGGTCCAGTGTTTATTGCTAAATCACCTCTCACCATCATCATGAAACAGTTCAACTGTACTTTTAGCGGTCGATTCATTAAAGCAGTGTGTGGGAACACTCATGTTTTGTGTTGCCGAAACGGCAAAAGTTGAATATATGTTCTTGAGTGTATCAGGTTACTATTGGGGAAGACCTTCAAATCTTTGTGGTAGTTTAAAGAACAGCTTTCGATGCTACTCCTCCTGAGGAATTAAATAAATCATCCGCACCTCAGTCAACTACCAAAGTTCACGTAGGCGATAGTAATCAAGCGCGCTCCACATGGCCGCATTGAAGACTGCCAAGTTGTCCCCGTCTCGCACTTTGTGAGTGAGATGTACATTCTACCTACATTCATTTGCTGATTGGATGGCATGTCCTTACTTATTTCAAACTATCTTTCCGTTCTACGCTTTTGCCACCCCATATTCCCATAGAAGTATCCTTCCCCTTTATCCATGTGGCGGTTTGTGGAAACCACCTTACTTTTACCATGTTCAAACGTCAACTTTAAACGATGCATATTCACCCGGCTCAGCACAATTCTAAAAATAACCAGAACGTGTGGACATCACTTCCGCTTGCGCTATTTTGCAGGCGCTGTTATAGCTCCGCAATTTGTGTTTTCAGACAGAAGAGGGTTACGCCGATCGAGATGTTCTTAATCAGGCAGACTTTGCGCCTTTTGCGCCACAAGAAGGCGGATCTTCAGTGGTTGCCGCACCTGAAGGTGGCAGAATTCCCTCAGACGACTCAATTTCTAATTGTAAGCTCTTATTTTTGCTGACCTGATAATTTTTTTCTAAAAACTTATTATTATTCCAAGCCTCATGACTTTGTCCTGTATTGTCAGCATCAGCGTTGTTGTTACTAGTGGTATGGGAGGGGACGCTTCACTTCATCTGGATAATTTGTCAAGAGCTTTTCCAGCTCAGTATTGGAAGTCAATATAATTGGTAATTTCTAGTGGTGAAATTGGGCGTTTCGATCTGTTACCTTGACATCGTCGAATTAGTGGGTAAGGCTCTTCGTAGTGCATAGATTTCGAAAGCAATAAGAAACCTCAAAAATGGTGGTGCAGAGTGTGCTACTAGCTAAGATGAAGTCGTTGTTCGTAATAATTGAATATGATCGTAAATCGAAATTCCATGTTGTTGCTGTGATAAGTGGTGGATGGCAGGACTTATTTAGCTTGCTATGACACCTAAGTTAATGTAATCTGCAATTACAGTCAGTCACGTATCGGAGGACGACGTTAAAGAAAAGTCGGAGAGTTGTTGGAGCCGCTTCAAGGCGGGGTGTCTGGTGCTGCACATCTTCTTCCTCTCCACCATCGAGACGACCACACGAATGCTCAACTCCATTACTCGAGAACATCGACGCATTCGACGCACCATTGATGTGGAGAAGCGGAAAGTTAAGCAAAAGGCTCTCTACATCTTCAACCGCAGCTCCATTGATGCAAGGTTGGTTACCCTTACAAGCAATATCCCGTCCTTGCTTCCCTTGTTCGTCTACCAGGACATAACTCCGAACTTCCTGGCACCATAACTCACTGCGTCTCGTCCTCTGAGCTGACTAACATTCCATTGCCTTTATTTCACTGATTTTACAAATTACCTTATGTCTAGTGAAACCTTGAATTGCTGAATTTTTCACGGTGATTGTTTAACACCAGCGACATTAAAGTAGCACATTGCAAGCACTATTGTTGTTCCCTTAATGAAAATAGTTCTGTCACCAAACTCCAGCTGTATGTAATAGCTTCAATTAGCACAAAGCTGAAGTAGAATCAGTTACGTACGATTCGCATGCCGCTCGTCGCTGAACCAACGCGTGCCTATTACGCACGTGACCAATTCGACATTGAAATGGGTTCAGTAGTGTTTTGGTTTCAAATTTTTGTGCATTGTTAGTACCTGACTAGCGTCAATAACTTGTATTCCACGTGGGTTCTCAAATTGTGTGATTTGGGTGCAACTGTGTGTGGCTGGGCAGGTCTTCTGTTTACACAAGTAATGTGCCTGAATGCACGCCATTAATACTCAATTGAGAACGAACAACATAGTCCATACTCACCACCAATTCTTCCTCATTCATCAGTATTGCAATCACATCTCACCCTTCATCTACATCGGGCGTTTAGAGTAGCGTGCCTAATCGAAGCCACGGAGCGAGCCAGGCGTTTGAGCCGTTGGCGCCGCCTTTTTGTTCGTATCTCGCTTTCGAGAATTGCGAAAACATCACCACCTCCAACAGCGCCCATGCAAGTGGGTCGCTATGAAGATAATAACAGCTCAATTCTACCTCTTTCTCCTCCTCGCGGAAGCATCAACTCGCTTTCCGACCACTTCTACGATAGAACTCGGTTTGAATCCCAATGTTCCTGTGCTTCTACGTTTTCTTTAAAATGTTTTTCATTCCGTTAAGTCGTTTTTGTTTATTTCTGTTCGTTATTGTGGTTCTGGGTGACACTAGTCGAACTTTGTCTTCATTTCCCACTTATCCTTTATCTCTCCTTCCACTACACAGGGTTACGTTAGAATCCGTCGTATTTGATGTAATTTCGAGTAGCACCAGTCCTTCGCGAACATCAATTTTGGATCCTTCCTTCTACACCGCTTCCTCGGGATCTGCAGTGCGTAGGCAGCGACTTGACACAACGTCAACCACTGCCACCAAGGGCCTGCAATCAGCCGCGCCTCGCCCATCCCCCACATGGGATGCAGAAGAGTACGACGACGAGGCCAGAGCACCAGTGGCTGCTGGTGGTAGCGTTGGTAATGACGGTGGCATTCTATCGACCTGGGAGCAGCGTGAACGCGAATTTCGGCGTTCGCGGCCCAGTCTTTTCCTACTTCTAATCGCAGTGGGCAATCTGGTGGTAGTACACTCCGAATTGGTCTGCTACACCATCCTCATCATCAACCACATGCGCTCCGCGAACGTGCTCTCCTTGGTTTACCCCTTAATGGTCTTCCTCTGGGGCATGCTTTCGGTCCCTAGACCTACAAAGACTTTCTGGATTAGTCTAATTACCTACACTGAGGTTAGCGCTTTTTATTTTTTTTCACCACTTTCTTTTTCGATTAACTATTTATTAAACTGTCTACCCACTGATTCACTTCAAGGTGCCTTTTTATTTACGTATCTTCCCGCCTTTTTTTTCAGAACAGCTTAGCTAAAAAACTAGTTGTTTTTAGTCTACCTGATCGTGCCTCTCTGCCTAGCCTTCAGCCCAAATTTTAATCCATTAATTCACTTTTCGACGTGTCTACTCATCTACCTAGTCATTCGATGCTCCCATTCAATAGGCATTTTTCCTACCTCCCCGCTTGTTTATTGATGTATTTCGCCTGGATGTCGACTTGTCGATTTTCCTCTCATGTGCCAATCAACTTAGAAAGCTACCCATCTACCTTTTCTTCATACTCTATTTGTTCCCAACGTTTAAATGACCTCGTTTAATTGCGCGTCAAAATGGCTTGTTTCTAAAGGGAAAGAGGTGGAGACTGATAAGAAGTAAGTGTCGAAGCATCCCTATACGGCACCGTTATGGCGTAGCCCTGCTAACGCAATTTTTCACTCCAAAGTGCTTTAAAAATCCAGAGAGAAGATATTTTTTGGTCTTGATGTTTTTAGCAGGTAAGAATGCATTCCTCATTTAACGGTAAGGTCGCATCCAATTCACTTCTACATGCGCTCTTGAAAAGAATTTGAGAACCAACGATTTTTGAGGCTGCTGAAATAGCTCTCCCATACTCGAATCTTTTGTCTCAAAGCGTCTACTCTTAGTTCTGATATCTAAATGTTGGCATTTCAGCCATTCTTTACGCCACTTATACGAAGGCACCTTTAGACATTATCCACACACGTCTGTTTGATTAGCCTCAATCTTAGGAACCACTTCTGCTTCTGTGTCTTAGTTAATCATCATCATCAAGTACATCTTCCAGTTCCGCTTCATCGAGTTCAACTCACCGGACCAGGTGTCGGCCACGCTGGCAAAAACGCATTGGCTGCCTCTCATCTTTGGCGTTGAGAAAACCGATAGCTACGCTATTTGGGATCTCATTCAGCTGCTCTTCATCTTCTTGCATCGAAGCTACCTCAAGAATTACGGTCTCTGGCGTGATGACACGGAATTTAGGCAAGATCTTATTCAGGCCGGCGAGGCAAACAAGGCTAATGTGAGTTTAAAATCACGTTTCTGTAAATACAACGCTCTGGCCTTCGGACTCACTGCACACTGCCCCACCATAGGTCAAAAAAGACGGTCGACAACAGCAACAAATTAGAGAGGAAGCGATTGTTCCAAGGTCAGTCCCGTTTGTCAAAGAATTTTATAGGAGTTTTGCAAACCGTATCAAAGTTTTTATCATCTGTAGTTACTCTAAATCATCAAGTTCGCAATGTACTTCTTCGGCGTCATTGAATCCCATCACGAAGATGCGTCGTTTCTACCTCAAAATGACTGACCCACGTTACAACCAGAAGGTCGATGTCTATGTATACATGTTTATATGTGAATTTCTCTCCTTTTGGATAATCATTTTTGGGTATCAATCATTCGGTCCCAGTGTAAGTGCGCTACGAGACGTCTTGCTTACTTACCTTATTGCTCAGGCTTTGTTGATGCTCTTTACTTCCCCTTGTAGACCGGGATGGGAGATAACGCCTTTGAGTTTATTAAAACTAATCGTGTAAGAAATTACACAAACTTTTTTTCTCAATTGTGGTCTATCAATGGCCAAAGTATGTTTCTTCTTTAGATTCCTGGTCCTTTCATTGGGATGATAGTAATCCAATCCGTGTTTATTGTGACTGACAGAGCACTGTTTTTGAGAAAACAGGTATTAGGCAAATTCATTTTCCAAATTCTTCACGTAATCCTTATCCACGTGTGGCTTTTCTTCATCCTGCCCCAAATTACAATGACGTAAGTCCCAATCATTCAGCTCCATATGCTCCTTCTCCTCCTCCTCCTTTAGCACTAGTTTCAGACCCCTCTCTCATCTTCCAATAGACCTTTCAACGTTGGCTCAGCGAGGGCTCTTCTCTACCTGGTGAAATGTATATACTTCGGTCTTTCTGCCTATCAAATCCGCAGTGGATATCCACGACACATTCTCGGAAACTTTTTGACTAAAAACTACAACTACATTAACCTAGTGCTTTTTAAAGCGTAAGCCCAAATCACAGCTGACGTCCATTTTTACTGTGATGGTTGCAAACCTGAATACAAAACACTGTTGCTGTACTCCCACTTATATAGGTACCTGATAATGCCGTTCCTGTACGAAGTTCGTAGTGTGATGGATTGGATGTGGACGGACAGCCCTCTCTCCCTCTACCATTGGATGGAGTTGGAGGATATCTACGCGAAGGTGTTCGTAATGAAGTGCTGGCGCCGCTCGGAAATCGAGTATCCCACACCATTGGGTCGAAAGCGTTCCATATGTGTTAAGTACACTGTGGGCCTTCTTATACTACTCTTTGCGTTTCTTTGCTTCTGGGGACCTCTTGTGGTTGCCTCTTTCATCGACACTACCTTCGCCATCAATGTGCCCATTGAGTGCTCACAAACGCTGGCTATTGGTGGATTCCCCGTATGTTCTATAAGTTATTTAAAATGTTATCTAACATCGGCATCTTCAATTTCAAGACTATTTTTGGCGGGTCTTTTTTACCTTACCCTCTTCTGTTCACGTTACTTTTTAATTGATGATTACTGGGACTTCGAGGTTCAGGCAATGCATTATTCTGGTTCTGATTTGTGCCACAATGACCTTAACATTTGGTCTTGCATCTTCAAGCGTTTTGCAATTGCTCCGAACTGCATCTCTCCTTAATTTATCCGATATCCTTAAGTGTGCTCCATCGCCTAGCGGGCAACGGGAATTTTCGCTCCAGTGGTACTACAATAAGCCTTTAAATTTACTTTAATGTGTATGGTGTAGGATGTACTTCCTCACTTTGTTTTAATTCTCTTTTCCGTTGATCAGACATTGTACTATTTCGCTTCTCGCGAAAATAATCTTCTCCATGTGAACGATTCTTTTTTGTCCGAAATTCGCCAATGCAATGCCTTGGATCAGGTTCGTTGACTTTGAAGGGAAAATGATGTTCTAGCCTGAGCTTGGATATTGACGGTGATTGTCTTTGCGATTTAGGGGACAACAGGGTTCGTGGACAACTTTAAGACTGAGGATGTGAGCAACATGACCTTTGGCACTACCTCAGGACGCCTCTGGACAATTACGCCTCCTTTATACCGTAAACTTATGTCCGAGCTAGTGGATGAGGACTCGCAAATGACCATAACATTTCACATAGCTTGTAGACGGTGAGTCGTTGTAACTGTTTTTTTTATTTATGCATTTTCTACGCTTTTTAAGTTCTATTGTTTCGTTCCTTCAGACCACCTCGTGCCATTGATTCGGGTTCGACGCGCGTGGAACAGTACTTTAATCGTCCATTATCGAAGCGAGAACGGTTGGAGTTTAATGAAGTCCTGGCTGAAAGTCTTGTCAATTCTTCCGCTGCGGCCACTTCAAAATCTGTTTTACTAGAACTGGCGTTTCCGCGCTTTTTGTTTGCCCAGAAGGACAATCTTCGAAATGCATCCGGCAATTTGGCGCAGCTATACACCTTTGTCAATGTCAGTGCATCGTTGGGGAAAGATAGTCACTCAGAACAACGATGGTGGGTACTTGAGGAGATTGGATTAGCTGGAGCGCCCTGCTACGGAACTATTAACAACTTAACCCAGGAAGACATGACTTATCGGTCGAAATCGCGGAGCTTTTCAATCATCATTTTCAACGAGCGTGTCTCGGATAATCTGTTGGGGAAGATTTTTAGCTCCTACGGCATAATTGGTATGTACGCGGCCTACATATTCTTTGCGAGTCGCCTGCTACGCATGATCTACAGTGACATTTCCTACCAGATATCGCTGCAGGAGTTGCCACACGTTGATAGGTTGTTAAATCTCTGTCACGATATTTATCTGGTACGCGAGAATGGGAAGCTTTACCTGGAGGAGCAACTGTTCGCCAAATTGATATTCCTCTACCGGTCGTCGGAAACTATGATCAAGTGGACGAGACACCCTAAATGGCTAATTGATAAGTTTTCTAAAAAATCAGACGAGGAGGAAGGGAGATCAAGTGGAAGACGGAGGCCTTCGAGCAGCCACAATAAAGATACTGATGAAAACCAGCGGGCATCTCCCCCACTGTCACAGTCGGTACCACTGACCTTACACGAAGATCGAAGCGATGATCGCGGGCGTCGTAGACCGCAGCCGCAGGAATATCAAAGCACATCGCCAACGGTTGGAATAAGAAGTGGCACGTCAGTTGTACGACAAAGATACCCTATTTCGCCACATTCAACAACACGTTGATTTAGTTGACAATACTGTTGTTGTTGACGTTTTGATGCTGATGCTGATGATAATGCCTATTTTCACTAACACTGATGAGAAATTGTGTACGTGCGTGTTTGTGTATGCCCCCGTGAGTGTGTGTGATTTATGTTTTGACTTCCTCTACAATGCGGTGTAATCGGCAACGACCACGCATGGCTACTGTATCAGCTCTCAAACAATGCTACCGATGTTATAATTGATTACATGCATTTTTGAATGTGTATTACCAGCATTGTTACTACTGAAGAATGTGCATACTTATGTACGCCGTCCTTTTTTTGTTCGCTAACCAAAAATGCCTAGTCTCTTACAAGAGGAGAGGTCTGCATGAGAAACGGTGCGTAAAAGTTGGTGTGTAGGTGTCGCAAACATCTACTTGTTAAAATTCGTTCAATGATTCAGGGTCAGTGCTTCTTCATTTATAATGGAAATGGAATTATTTTAGAAGGCAAACGTCGTTTTCAGACGCCCACATTCTCTTCGTCTATAGGTTTGGTATTCAGTGTTAAAAAATCGGGGCAGTTGCCCTTCAGGATCAAGTTCGTTTTCTGCTGCCATTAGTTTAGTGTTCCACTACTATGAAAAAGGGTGAGGACATCTTCCAGGAGGCTGAGCAGAGAAGTCCTGGCATGGCACTATAAATGCAGACTCGAAGCCTTGATCGTCCCTTAAACCAGAGGAGATTCGAACTTGCAAAAGAATTTTTTTATAATTTACAGGTGACCCCATGTTGGTTCAAGGCCGCTTGAACCTCTACGTTATTGTCCATGTTTTTGTGCTGACCAGGAATCAACAGTCAGTATTGCTATCTTTGGTCACCTCATCCCACAACTTTCCAGAAATCATTTTAATATTTAATTTCATTGCAATAATTGATGGAGTGATATTCAAAATCATCTCTCGTACCTGTGTTGAGAATCGCTGTTCCATCAAATTGTCACATAAGGTCTGTCCGTTGCCCTGGTTTCACATCACTTTCTGACAATGATGATGGTGGACATCAAAACTTCCAAAAAGTAACCAACCAGGTCAACAGCATCATCAGATATGGAAATGTTGCTTCCAAAGTCAAGTTTCAAAGCGGTGCATAGAGAGGAGCGATTTCTATGCTAAGCAGAACAGCCATGAGTATGCCACCGGCATCTGGAAATATTCTTACCAAGCCTATTTGTTCTCTACCAGCCAGGAAATCGCACATGAGCAGAGAGGCAAACCATGAGTGGCGACCAAAAGAGTGTATTTTACGCGGTTGAAGGCTTATTTTTGGGCATTATGGTCGTTGACGTTTCCTCTGGTCACCGCAGAGACCGTGGATATCTTAAAGACGGATCGAAAATGTAGACAAATCGTAAATAATGGCAGAAGCAATTGAGGAAGAGGGTTGCAGCTCAGTAAATGAGAGTTGTGGCACGCTGTTATGCTCACGTTTAGTGCTGCATGAAATTCCCACTAATGGATATGAGTGGAGCCTGCACTGACTTTAAGCAACCACGTAAAAAAATGGAGTGTGAGACAAATGTACTTTCGGGTGGGCATCCAGTGCTTGTATTTGAGCACTGGAAATTTATATGTTAATCGGGTTTTATGATTGCAACGTGTCAACTTTGGGAATGTGGAAATTGGAGTTGACGCACTCGAGCCGCATTCGCATCATCATGGCATCATCACCCATTTGGAGCAAATCCGTCTGCAATGACAAAAGAGTAGATGAAAAGCAGTCCTGCAAAAGTACTCTGCTAATGTCAAACACCACTTACCAGACATTAGCCTTTGCATTCCTTTCAGTGCACGAATAAAATTGCCATAAGATTTACAGAGGAAAGGCTCCTGTTTGCTTCCCGAAGGTTTAGGACACCCAAAACACGAACTCAACCCCACTGAATATCCGTCATGGCACAAGGACAAGAACTAACTCAAGGTCATTCCTTCTTTGTTTGACATTCCGATAGTGTTTAGGTTAAACTTTGTCAAAACAACCTTACGCCTATCATCAGAGATCTGTCTGTTCCCTTCGTTTTAATTTCAACGCTGTGCCATTACTAGGTTAACTTGACACCTCGGGTGAGTCGTGCATTGATTTTCGACGAAAATTAAAGGTTTCTCTTATGATGAGGCTTAGTTGTAAAACTTCTTAGTAAGTTTGAATTTTTTTGAGATATGCGTCTGGGGATTTTGAAGCAGGGGCAATAAAAAACAAAAGGAAGATATAAGGGTCCAGAGTACGGAGGTATCTGACTTCGACTATTATGAACTTTGGTAGTTTTTCAGTGATACAGTTCCTGGTGCTGTAAGATTGATGATTGCTATGGTAAAGCGGAGGTAAGCCGATCCTATATTAATGATGGAACTGATATGGGTTCAATATCCATGTGCTTGAGCATCCGCACTTAATCAGTTGAGAGTAATTCTAATTGACACATGGTATAAGTGACGCCATTGGCTGCACTGGGGAAGGAATCACAAGCGACACTGTGATAAAGAGGCAGCACTGATGGACAGATAGAGAGAATCCTCGAAAACTTAGAGAACCCTCATGTCATTCAAATGAATTACAGACTTGAAGGGTCTGATAAGTTAAAGTGAGGAAGCAGAAGTAAAATCAAAGCTATGCAGTCCAGTAAAATTTTTAGCTTTGCATTTGACGTGCTATTACTAGAATTTTATGTTATATCAAAGTAGAAATGTGCAAAATATTTAAAAGGTTTGAGTTAACCTTGAAATTCATCGCCAGTTCCGATTTGTCAAAGTCACCGCCTTCTAGTTCACGAGGCTCCCCTTTTGGGCCTGTATGTTCATTAGTGCGATGCACATTTTGTTAACATGCCACGTAATATGATGCTGCCTATTCTTGACCAGCGTATTTTTACGTCTCTTTCTAAATAAAGTTTTTTAAGTTCGATTTCAGAGTCGCATTCTAGTTGCACTATCCATTATTAATATTTCTTTACCAGTGTTAAGTCGTTGAGTATTAGTCAACTTAAACTAGCACTGCTTAATTCTGCTACGGAGGTAAGGTTCAACTGAATTTGCTGTTTGTTCATGTCTCCTGGTCTTATTTTGGTAAAAGAGGACATAATCGTCTGCACAGTTATGTGGTTAAAATAAAAACAGCTGTGGGAAAAACCTTGGTTTGTCAACTTCTTTTGTCGCTATTTCTATGGTACGTTATTAAAACTTTGATTTCGCACTTGTGACAATTTTGAAATCAATTTTAGTCACGTTAACCTCGAATGGTAGATGAAAGTGAATATGACATACCGTTCGACGATTTTCTCCGAAATCCTGTAAGCTTTGTTCATCGCCCCTAAATATCTGTTTGCCTCAAGGACGTAAGTGTTGAGGACATTCTATTGCGTCCTGAAAGCATTAAAGCTTACGCGGATGGGAATCCTTTACTCCATGCCAAGTAAGTTTTAATCCGTACAGAACGCTTCCTCAGATTATGTGCCCCTCAAAGGATTAGACAAATGATCGAGATCATACGACGGGATTCTACAAAGCTTCAGTCCTCTGAAGATGAATATCCGTGAGTTTGCTGAATATAGGGCTCCTTCATTCTTTGTATTGTTACAAATATTTTTTTTCCTCTGATTTTAAGATTATCGGCTGTTGTGGGGGTACTTTTCCTCCATGATGTGTCTAATGTGTCTGACGCCTTTGTTGATTGCAAGGAGGCAGTTGAAGACCTTTATAACTTCTTCCAGGATGTACAAAATCCTCCTAACGCTTTCACCTTGGAATTGGTTTCGCGCATATTCGTACATGTCTGCAGCCATCCTGCAATTTTGCAATTTCTCGCCTCCAAAACTGACCTAGTTGATATTCTCCTTCACCACCTGGAGTCTTTATGCGTGCGTAATCTGTTCCTCTCCTTCTTTACCACCATACCATTGGAGGGAACCATTGTTCTGGCTCAGGCGCTAGACCGCCAGTGTATTGTACATCGGCTGCTAAAGTGCTTTTTGCAAGAAGAAGCGGACGGTGGTTTCGATGTGAAAAACCGCATACTTGCAGGCCTTTTCCTCCGTCAACTCATTTACCAGCTGCGCTCACTGAAGTACAAGGAATCGTTGGATGTAAATTTTCTTCTTTCACGTTTTGAAAGGTGGGTGACTACTATTCTTCTAAATAGATAGCCAGCTGTGACATTGCGCTTGAATGCAAGTGCGTTATCCTCTTCGTATGTATATGCACATGTGTATGTGTGTGATTCATTGTCAAATCGCCACGCGAGTAGTGTTACATAACTTAAGTTGAAAAGAGAATTGAATATGGCTTAGCACTAGTCAAGTGTCATTCACAATTCTGGGTCTGTGACTGATATTCTACTATTGAAGAAATGGATTAATAAACGGCTTAATTGGGGTTTCACGATGCGCTAGTTTTATCTATATTGTATGGTTACATGAATGCCGTCACTGGTTAAACTTTTCACAAGCTAGGTTTTTAACTTTTCAGTGATCTTCTTCCCTACATACACCACTTATTTTTAAATGAATGAGGCTACATTGATCGGTCACATCCATGTTTTGAATAAACGTAAGCAATATGTTTGGAATTCGCCAGTGTAAGGGGGTATCTCATTCATTTTTAGATAAAGGATGTCAAACACGGTGTTGGTCACTGATTTAAGCTACAGCCCTCCTGGTAGGCGACTTCGGTCGAGGAGATTAATTAGTTATATAGGTGGACTAGATAGCTACTCAAAACTGTCTGCAGAGCGTTTGCAGCATTAGTTCACCTGTGCTGTAGTGAATTGCTGCTGAAAACAGGATTATTGGACAGGGATTGCGAAGTGGCAAAGCCTTATCTTGCCATTTTTTACTCTTATTCGCTAGCGAAAACACAGTGAAGCAAATAGTGGATGCGATCATTGGTCTGCCACAAGAGAGAGCAGAAATGCTTTCGCACTTTCTCAATCTTCTCCGTCATCTACTCTTCGATGCAGTTCTGTTAGTTCTTTTTAACTTTTACTTGTTCCTATTTCAGTGACGCTTCCTATTTTTTTTCCCTTAAGAGAAGGAGACAGACATTAAGTCGTAACAGTTATTATTAATAGGCAGCGAACTTGTTCCAGTTTAGTATAATCAGGAAAGTGATAGCGTGTGGATGCAACGATGCCAATGAGTACAACAAATTCATGGCTATCTACAGAATACTTTAAGCATAGTGCAGTAATAACAAGCTTGCTCATCCACGGCAAGATGCTTAGGCGCTGAAAACCTTTCAAAGGCAGTGGTCAGTCCAACCGTGTCTGACGCTATCTCAGTGTGTAGAACGCCTGTTTATTGACTCTGCCTGGCACATGACTCATTAAAAGACTTCTTTCTAGGGCAAATTAAACGCTGGAATGCTTTGGTTATGTTGACGAGTCCCTCAACTTCATAATTGCTTTTTAACTGCTAGTCATATTGAGTTATGCAAAAACTTAGCGTGGTACAGATTGAGGATGTACTTTTTGGGATGGATTGTTTAATGCCTTTTTCAACCTCCGAAATACTACGTTACCTTGACTCCCATCTACATAACCTTGATTCGAAAACGTCGCTTTTAGCCAACTTGGTATCGCGTGGCAGATTATGCTGGCGTTGAAATGTTGTGTGTATTTCATTAGTTTTCAAATTATATCGCCTTCCTTGTACTTTTGTGCTCAAAAATTGTACATGGTTTACATTCAATTTACCAAAGGATGGAAAAAGAGACCATTTTTGGTGGCTGTACGCCATGCAGCAATGCAGCTGAGGTTGCGCTTGTGACATTTTTACATGATTAGCATGTGTCAAAACCTTTTTATCGTTGCATTTGAATCTGACCACTACCAGCAGCCAAGTAGACTTCAAGCTCACAAAACTATTTCCTTAATTCAAAATAGTTCTTAAGCCATATTTACAGCCAGAATGTGTTAGTATCAGCTTGGACATCAGAGTGTCTTTTATTTTCCTGGATTTTAAGGATTGTAACTTAGTCATCGACATTTTTACGCTGTCCTGACTAGAGACAGCGCTGGCTTCACAACTGACCAATCGTTGAGAGAGAAGTAAAACTGACCAATGGTCTTGATGTTTTTCTCATTTTTCGATGGCTTAATTGCAGTAATGACGTCAGCGTAGATTTGCTCTCCCTTCCACTTCGCCAATCGAAGTCTGGAGATGCTTTTGTTTCCAAAGGCATCGCGCGCCACTTCAATCGGGTACTTGGCATGCTTCCCCGTCTCAAGCCATTCCTAGCTGTTGAAGTGAGTTGTTGTTGCTGTAAAATTAATGAGAACTTTCTGAATATTGAGTGACAAATCAGAGATTTCTTAAATAATGTTAGTATTGGTTAGACCTAGTATTTTTTCGCCACACAGCCAGCCTTTCCCTTTGAAACTCAAACCTGTGCTTCGATCGTCACATTGATATCTATATGAATCGTAGTCGAATACAAACCCGAAAAGAGCATTGCATGATATTTTCCATCATGGAGAAGAGGTCTCCGAAATGTGGGGTGCTTTTTTTTCACTTTTTCGTGACTTTTATTGTCGGACTTGTTTATAGGTCGATGATGCCTTACTTGCTTGTCTTTGCAAATAAAGTCGTCTACAATTGATAACTCACTTTTTCCAAGTTAATACAAATCATCAGCTTGGCATAGACGAGATTCGTGCTTTATTCTGTGTGAGGCTGGAGATGGACTACCTTCGGAGAAGTTGTAGCTTGTGTGCATCTATAAGTGAACATAAGGCTTTTGGAAATTACTAGCTCATCTCTGTGCTACTCTCAAATGAACAATTTCGCCTTACGTCGTAAAGCGTCATTTACTCCTATTTAAATAGGGCGTTGTTTACGACGCGGAGGACAATGCTTCTACGTCACGAACATGTCTTCCCCTGCAGCCACTGGGTATGGGCCGAATTAATGCAATGCGTTTTCTCTGTCACCTCATCTTCAATTGTCAAGGTCTAGAAGGTGCTGAAGTCGTTGAACAGTTCGTGGAATTGGATCTTATCGGGAACATGGTGGTGAGTTGCCTCTACTTTTCAGTTCATCTGCAATTGTAACAGATTGCCTGAAGCTTTTATCACAAACTTCCTGCGTCTTATCATTTGTAGATGTTATGTGATGGGGTTGAAAGCTTGTGGCACGTTTCCAAAATTTGACTTATTCTCTGCGGCTTATCAAAGAACCTGAAAATTGGAGGCACTTTTAAAACTAACGCATCAAAAGTTGTTAGGTGGCACCGACAAGACTTATGTCACCGTTGTGAGAACCAAATCTTTAAAACCTAAAAGAATTTGGAAAATCAAATGGGCAATTCAACAAGGAGTATCCTGGCTATGCGGTCAACTTATTTCTCTAACTGTTGGAATTGGTTATTTTACGCTTCTCCTCTGTTCTGCTTGGCTCCCTATCACAAATGATGTTTGAACTTAATTGATGCCTTGTAGTGCGTAGAAGCGTTGCACACTAACGAATTTTTTTCGTAAGGCAAGAAGGAAATCGACTGAATGGATCTGATGGAAATACCTTGGAGAGATAGTGGTGGGACGACACTACGTTCTAGTTCATTGAACTCCTCAGTACTCTTTCCACTGACATGATCCCCGTGTGCGATGGAGCGTGCACGATAAAAGCACAGCAGTTGCATAGATGTGCGAAGTGGGGTCAGGGTAGGACATAGTTTGTTTAAAACGAGAGAGTGTTTTGTGAGAATGGTAAAATGATTTGCCTAATCTTTTTATCGGTATGCGGAACTTCAAGGAATAGCTCTTGTTCTGCTTTCGCTAGGTTTGAGACTGAGTTGTTAAAACCTGATAGAATTACTGTGGCATCTACTAAAAGGGTCGTGTAATCGTGTAAATCTTTGCGTGTGTCAACTTTCCCCCTCTAATTATCAATACTGGCACTCTACTTTGTGTAATTCCGTAGACATCGAAACATCGAGCAAGGTATCATTGGGCGATTCATCCTTGATGACGTGCATTCCTGTTCTTGAAGTTACCTCATATTGCTCCTTCTGTTCCTTGTGGTACATTACAGTAATCTGTGGCGAGTATTCACTTTCCACATTGCTGCAATGTCATTCATCAGGATCATTTTTAGATCCGTAAAAGCGTTTTCCTTGTCTCCACTTGATCTCACCTCACTACTGACCATCATTAAAGATAATTGACAAATGGTGATGTGGTTATAGAGCCATCGTCAATTCATTTATCCACTGTTCCTTCTCTTCTTCCGTAGCTTTTCCGTACTATCCAGTTGGCAGGCTCTGAGATGGCGTTAATAAGCTAATCAGCGCTCAACTATGCGGCGTCTGAGTTGTCCCTGAAGTAGCTGTAGGAACTAAGGAAGGCTTGCAAGACGTCCAGAAGACTCTTTAACTTTGTTTGCGATCAAAGGCCAGCAAATAGTTTTTAGCAATGATGATTCACTAATGGTGATGTCTAATATTTTTGTTTTCCTCCTTTTGCTCTTGCAGGACCTTTTTTTCGCCTTTAAATGGAACACTTTAATGCACTGTACCCTGGAATTCCTCACTCAGGTCATCCTCCGTCGAGCCTTCCACTACTCTCCCCCTTCGAGTAAATCGGCGATATTGACTGAAGGCACCCGCGGCGTCGCTATTGCTGCTAGTAATTTGACACTATCTTTCCGTCTTATTACACATTCTTTTACGCCTCAAATTTACTGAACTTTCCTCTTTACTCCAGATAAGAGCGTTCTTCGATGGAAACACTTTAAACTCTTTAACCGAAAGGGTTTGCTTTTCTTTTTCGAGATCTAACTGCTACTACTCTGGTTGACTAGTGTAGTTCGTGTGAGTGCGTGCCTGGTTAAGCACGAAATGACCAATTTTGACTTGTAAGCAATGAATCATTTTAAATAGGTGGTACCTCTTCCAATTCTGTCAGATTGGTTGCGATAGTTACAGATTGGAGTATGAGATATTGCACCAAAGTTACTGCAGTGAATGAAGAAGTGGAAGAATTGGAAAATTATTGGTGTGGGGAAGATTTTGGCTCTCTACCTCTCAAGGCTGGTCCTTAAGACCTTGTAAGGGACCATCATCTTTTCTTGGCCATTGCCCTTCATGCTGTCTCGATGATCAACGTAGGCATGAGTGAATTAAGGATAAGAATCTTGGAGTGGCTAAACTTTCAAAATTATAGGAGCTATGAGATTAACATTATTTTTACGTCTCTTAGGCGGCAATGAGCTCACTTTTCACGCCCCTCATTGCCTAAGCTTTAATGATGCTCTGCAGTAAGTTTTTCGTACGAAAATTTGGTTAATGTTGAGCGTTTATTTATTGCTGCCCTGTAGTTCAATAACGGTTTCATTCTCTTCCGTAAAACTGCCTTTGCACTTTGTTACCCACGGAGTTGACAAATGGAGTTGCTTTTGATCGATTTCAGTCCGCCAACCTTCGTCCCTTTTCGATGTCAAGCATAAAAAGTTTACAAAAGTCTACGTTGCTCCAATAACTCTCCCTTTTTTAAGTCTCCCTGACCAGATCCCTCCAAGGAATAGCTGAGTATTTTATTTTTACGTAAACGTTCGATGCATTGGTACTAAAAGAACTGGATCCATTTCTTTACGGGAAGCGCATTATTGGAGACATTCATTCTTTATTACGGTGCGATATCACCTCAATTTATAGCTTTCTTTATCCCTAACCTCCCCCCTCCCCCTCCACCGTGCCTTGGAGCTCACTGTTATCATCGCTAACATTTATTCGTTCACGGTGTCTTTACTTTTCATTCGTAATTTTTCCTTTCACTGGATTAGCATTATCGTTTGCTTCTGCACCGATTCTGAGGTTCTCTTCGGTCAATTGTAGGTCTTTCACCCAACACCTCTAGCCAACAGCCGCTGGAGCCGTCTACATCGATGGAATCATCGCCTTATTCACTGCCGAGTTCTTTGAGGCCTTACGGCAAAATTCTTCACCAGGTGGGTTCTTCATGTCTCTTTTGGTTAGCCTGAAGTTCGATGAGGAGGTCTGCGAGGTAGTAGGTGGATTTGCAGTGGTTCATTTACTGTGCTAGCACTAGTTAAAGCTGAATTTGCCTAGTGATCTTGCCTACTCACAGGTGACCGTGTGCTCTCATGTATTTTGGTGTTGGGACTCTTCTTCACGTTCTAGAGTTGAGAAAGCTTTCATCAATTACCAAGTTCTCAATGGTCCAATTGTAAAGACTGTTTTACAAACTTTCCATTCACTAACAATCATTTGTGTGAACTGGTTCCCTTTTCATTTGTGCCGATTTATTTTGGCGTTCAGTAAGATTTTCACCATCTACACAGATACCATCTGCTGTGTGCAGAATTGAGGCGCTTTGAGGCCTTGCAAGTGATTTTGATCTCCCATCATCGTTGCCAAAGGTGAATGTTCTATTAAACGCCCTTGCTAGCTTCAGTACTTTAGCCTAAACAGAGTTCAAAAGCGTCGAAGCTAGTTTCATCAGAACTAACATGCTCTCACAAACAGGATATTTTGTCCTCCTTTCGAAGCTGCAGGATTTGAAGAACTCTGCGATTTTGTTAGATTTTTTATTATTTGAGACAATTTCGTTGAAAGCCTAGTCGGAATAGTAGTGCCAGAAGGCATGTGTAATTCACGACCATCTGCAAAACTAGTCACTTCTATTTGGATGCAACTCCATTTCTTCCAGGAACGATGGATCTACTGTTATCTTCGATTTTGAAGATGCCTCCGTTAGATCCGATAGTATATTATAATCAGATCATTCTTGAAATTAAATAGCCGTGCCACTGTCAGACTCGAACTCAGCAGGTTGATTCCAACCCTTTGAAACTGACTATTTTCTTCGATATCCTGCTCCATTCTCTGGTAGATGAGGACTCATTTTGCACGACTGATTGATGCGAATGTACCACAAAGTCATTGCTGTATCCTCCAATTGAGGTAGACACTCTCTGCCGATTCTATTCCATTCTTTTGCCTTGAGTTTTGGCGAGTTTTTTTGACAGCCGTCTGAACAACATAGTATTTTGGGTTATCGCCTATTTTCTTGTTTTCAAAAAGTCCCATTTCTTGCAGATGTTGGTAAAACACCGATTCCTGGATCGCCTACTTACTGCATGGGATCTAAACAGGATTTCCAAGTAAGATCTCCTTACTCCTTCCTTCATCTTCTCTTTCATATTTTGCTTCTTCTCGCTGAAATTTTGTTTCGTGTTTGGAAGATCTTGCTTATTTTTACTTTACCTTCTATCACTCTCTCTTTCCCTCCCAATACTTTGTTATCTAAATTACTGCCGATGCCAATTTTTTTCCTCCCTCATAATGTACGATGATGTGAGTCACATGAATTGCTTGCCGGTCTCCTCTGCTTCTTTCTTGTTCCCTTTTTTCCCCAGGTTAGGTCAGTCTTTTCCCAATATGCAGTTATCCTCTTTTTTAATGCGAGAATAAGGTCGTCGGTGCCTTCAAGAGAGGGAATGGAAATTGGCGATCAGTTTGGTAGAACCTAATTTTCTGTGTCAGTTGATGTAGTACCTTCTCCTTTCTGACTCTTGTTTTGAAGCCCCAAATTTTTAAAAATGATGTGTCAGTCGCCTTAAAATGGCACCTTGTTCACTAACTTGCGAGGTCAGCTGGTCAGACGAAAGCTGTAGTATGGTACTGGTAGGAAAAACCACTTGCTACCCTTCTCACTAGGTTTATTTAAAGGACGCAATCGAGCTGCCAGTCAAGTGGTGTGAATAACTATCAATTGTCGCAAAGTTTGTCTTTCTACGAGCTTAACCTCAGTGCTCTTTGTGATCACCCTTCCTCCGTAGCATGACCTAGGCTTTGGCCCTATTCTGAAGCACTTAAGGGTCTCACTTTCAACTCAAGCGTGAATCACTGGATATTTATCTATTCATAGCCGGCATCTTATTCTCTGGTGTTTGAGCATATTATCAACCTCTTGACGTTGCGGTTCTAAATATTTTGAGGTGAATTTGAATACATACCCTTTTATGTACGGCTCAATTCAGCCCTATAGTTCGAGTTAATTTATTGCTCGTACAATGCCTTGGAAAGCTAGATGGATCTCTTTTACGAGCTGAACATGGTTCCCTGTCCTCTTTAACAGGGGCAAGGCGGGTTTCCGTCGAGCAGGCTACATGGGTCATCTGCAAGAAATGGCCTTACGCCTTGCCTGGTACTTTCACCCAAAACTGACCGAGTCGCTAGACTACCCGACTGTGAAGGATAGTGACGTGGCAGCATTGGATGACGAAGCTTTTTGGTGGCTGCCGCATGGAACTGATAGTACAGGTAACAGTGGTGGCGATGTTAATGATGGTGCCGGAAAGGCGATAGAGGAAGATACATCGGCTGAGGAACCTATTAATTGGGGATTAAATGTGCGGAATTTCATACTCCGAGGTGAGATATTTTTCTTTGTCTTATCAAATTCATTTGTCTGTATGCAGCCTCATGTAAACTCTTTTAATAGTACTTGAAGTATCTGAAATCAAAACTATATTGGAATGTATTGTTACTTAAATCTTTAAAGTCGAGAAATGGAGGCACCGTATCAACGTAATGTTCTCTTTCCCATTTCGTTCCATCCTCAGACTTGCCGAATACCACGCTGGAACGATGGACCACCTTCATTGTGAGTGATCTGCGACAAGCAGTTCGTGTTTCCAACGTGGAACACGTAAGTTCTCCGCAGTGGTCATAGGTGTGCTGTGCCCTTCCCTGCTTGTCATTCAGTATCCTTCTCATCTAGCTTCGAAACCTCAAGGTCACTCTCGCCGGCACTCCAAACAAATTGAAGCGGACTTCTCCCACTTTGCTTTCTCCAGAAGATGCTCAACAAGTATGTATTTCTTCATCCAGTGAATCAACTCCTCTCATTGCCAATTAAGCTTGTTATTCGTATCCTTTGCCGTCTTAATTGCCAGGCTTACAACCAGTACAAGATGAAGTCTCTCACCATGGCGTTTACGGAAAACTTCGGCTTTCGTGAAAACGAATTCGACGTTTCCTCAGGGGTTTTAGAGGAGTTGCTGGGCTCACTTTTCAGCGACCTTGGTGCCTCTTTGATTCTGCAAGATTACACGGTAAATTCTACTGAACCACTAAAGTGCTTTCCTTCTCGTATCCTTTTTCTGAAATATACTTCCAATTTTACTAGCAATCCGAGGCTTTGTTTGATGAAGTCTGCAACACAATAATAAAGACGCCAGATGGAGTGGAAGTTGGTAAAGCGTCTTCTGGATGGCCGGTGGTGTGTATAAATAAACTAGAGCAGTATCCACGGCCCCCCAAGACGCCACCGCCATTCGAAACCGATGAAAGGGAATCTTTGTGCGATGCCAAACGGAGAGATTCCACAGACAGACAAGTACAGAGCTACAATGTTCTGTCGATAGACTGGATGACCGGAGTGTTTGATGAGGCTCATGCGGAGATTCTGTTGGAGTCAGAGGACACATTATCCTCGGTCTACAGCGAGGACGTTGAGGAAGCAAGGCTATCACAAGATACGTCGGATGAGACCATGTCGGGGATAGAGTTCTTTCAGTCTGCCCTCTCTCCTATTCACTCCTCAGGCAGTCCGATTACCGTAGGGGAAATGGAGGAAAATAAGGAAGAAGGGAAAGAGACCAAGGACGATCTTGGTGGTCTTGAGAATGATTTTCGTACTCAGCTATGTAGGTGTTATTTTGTCCTATAATAAGCCATTGGAGGCTGTAAGACATCAATTTCTTCCATAGCTAATGCTGATAAGTTGTACATAATGTTATAAGCGCATTCAATGGACCAGCAAACATGATGCTAGGTTTTTTTATGAAGTTTTATCTCGCCTTCTCTGTTTCTTTCTTCAGAAAAGCAACCCATCTGTTTTGAGTTTTTACAGGCTAGGAAGTTCACAGGAGGTCCCTTTCACAACTTTTGACTGGAAATTTTCTCACGAAATTCTTGTGGGCATTGAATTTACAGTTAGACTCCAATTCTTCCTCTAGCATTGGTTCCAGAGCCGACACTGAGCAATGGACGTCCGATAATGTCGTTTGGCAGGTCGAGACGAATAGCCTCCAACAACGAGTCCCTCTCCAAACCTCTAAGCCCATCAATTGATCGATGGTCGATCTCTTCGAAGTCACTGGGGTCATTAAATTCACCCGATTTACCAGACTCTGAAAGTCTTGTTCTTCCACGTCTGATTCTTGATCGCGACTTGAGGTTGAACTATGTGAGTGTTCTGAGAACGTAATCGTAGTAATTATTAGGTTACCGAACTTGATATCTGCAATCATTTCCATAGAATTCCCCTCAAGAAATAGAAGCCCTTCCAAGGCCCATTCAGCCGACAATGCGATCACATCGACTTGCTAGGACATCGCTCTTGAGGCCCTTAAACGGTGATTTAGAAGTTGCAAATGGAATTTCAAGCCCATTTGAAGATCACAGTCGGCGAAAGCGCCTCTTAAAACCACCGGAGCTGGAAGTGGACATGGAGACGGAGTAAGTTATTTGAGTTATGTTGTTTGATCAATCTTATCATGTTGACCTCAAACTGTTTTCCTATTCCCTTTGTAGGGAGCTGAAGTAGTAGTAGTAGATGGAAGTGTGCGCAATGCAATCATGTATTCCCCTTGACATTCACGACTCATCTTGTCTTCCCAGCATCTGTCCATTGCCTTCTACGTCCTAATGACCCCTCCCATAGCACCAATCATTTGTAAGTTATCGCCGCTCTGATTTCCCCTTTCCTTTTATTAAGAGTCCAGATTACTTTGGTCACTACGTGTATGTGATATTCAAGTTGTTTTTTCAAGGTTTGCTATCCAAAATTTTGAGTACATACTAATATAGCACTTGTTCTTCTTTGGGAAGAGGTCAGGAAATTAGGAACTCTGTAGCGTCCTGGGACTCCCCGCCGAGTAGAAGAAGGCAGTAAGTGAGGCTGGATGCACGCACTCCGAGGAGAACGAAACGACCGCCTGAGCATGGCCGGGGGGCCGCCCGACACGTACAAGGACCAGACAAATCTTAAAATGACCGCCGAATGTCATATGGTCACATAAACAAAGCATTGCGCTCGCCTCACAGTTCGCCAATACTGCTTTTTTTTACTTCCGACTTTGGTTGAGGTCGCCCAGGTAGTCATGTTGGCTTAGCCATGGACCAAAGCAAAAGTCCAATTACTTCTGCATTTTACTAGGTAAATGTACGTTACTCAGGCATAGGGTCCTCTTTTCACAAAGAACCCTCAGAACGTTACTACGAGGTGGCCAATAATATTGTAGTCCAGTTTGGGGAGAGAACTCAATTCTTACGCCATCCTCGAGGAGCGTGAAGTTGATCCGCTCTTATCCTCGGCTTGCCTCTCCATTTGTCTAACAGCGACCCTCATTGTATCTAATAAAGCTCCCCAAAGAAGACCTTGCGAAGATGCCTAGAGGAATTGTCCCGAGTATAGTATTGGGCTTACAAACGTTACTCAAAAAACGGGCACAGTCGTTTGCCTTGGTATACGTATCCACTGCCTTGTGCGTGTGTCGGTGAACATTTGAAATGTTTTGGCGTATATTGATAATTTTGATAAAATTGCATGCTAGGTCTGCCAATTCTTTCTACAAAACCAACTGTAAAGTGTAAAATTTAAACAATATCGATTATGATATTTTAATCAAAATGTATAAATTATGCCGATCATTAAAAACACTTAAAATCTTAACCATTTACTTAAGGTTTAATGAAAATATCATCATCGTCTGGTTTTGACTCTGATTGGCTAGTGCAGGACCTGTTAGTCGCGACGGTCTACGTGTGCCAATCACTTGCGGCACAGGTTGTCAGCTGGCGCCACTATGGAGACTGCGCACTTTCAGTTATCCGTTGTTTCTGCTGATCAGCGATTGCCGTCGCAAATAATTGAAATCGAGTCTGAATGGACGGCCATCGATCTAAAGAGGCATCTGAGCAAAGTTTATCCAGGAGAACCTCCTATTGAGAGTCAAAAACTAATTTTCGCAGGTCGCATCCTCTCCGACGATTCTAAACTAAGGGTAGTTATTGGACAAGAACCAATCTTGAGAACTGTCCATCTTGTGTTATCCCCTTCCGTTGCTAATAAGGTCAAAGCTGCGATGGCTGCTCGAAGGGCAGATGATTATCCCTCTGAGGACCTGAATAAATTGAAGGAGCAGTATTTGCAGTACCTCAACGACTATTATTGCACCACAAACAGTGAGGCTTTAATTCCATCCTGTGAGTTCTATAAATGTTGTAGCACCAAAGTTTGCCACTTTGATAATCTGTTACACAAGCACCTCTTACTAATCTAGATGACTCGCAAACAGGAAATGGAAACGATGTAATAAACGTCGAGATAGAGGTTGCGGAGGGAGCGGAACAGCGAGAAGAGAATGCATTCCAGCATCTGGCAAGGGCTTTGGGCTTTCGACCAGCTCAGGAGGCGCCTGAAGTGCAAAATGTGGAGTTAGGTGGTGAAGATCCCATTGATCTCTTTGATTTCGCCTACGCCGTATTTCGTGTCAGCATCTTAGTTGCGATTTGTATCACCTACGCCTCCTGGCAGCGCATGGCACTTGTCATTGCTGTGGGTCTGTACGCCTATTGGTATGTTTGTAACCGTGTACGGTTCCACCTTATAACTCCTCGCCTTGTATGAGCTTACATATTTCCATAAAAAAAGGTGCGTAGTGACAATTGTCATCAAGGTTGTAGAAAAGCTTAATGAATTCTAAAGCTAGGAATAGGCAGCTTTTTTCATTATAGGCGTAATTTCGCACGTCAGAATGAGGCTCGAAGGCGAAGACCAAATGATCCACCTGCTCCTCCACAGCCACAATCACTTCAGCAAGGACAAGAGTTCTCTACCGAAGTGACATCACAAAACGGAGCGGCTTCTAACTCTCACCAAGCAAGTGTCTTTTTTGTTCATAAACTTCTGCCAATGAGGCTTGGCCATTTCTAGCCCTTTTTATTCGATTTTATTTCATGAGTATATTTATGTGCGGCTGTATTTTTCCAAGCTCGTTTTGCCCATTTTCTTCTGTCAAATTGCTATGAAGCACTAGTAGTGATGCTCTTAACTGTTTATTTTTATCCGTCAGCGGAGCCTCGCCTCCGTGTTACAAAGAAATTCTTCCCCTTTGTAAAGATTGAAGACGCGGGGATCGTAAAAGCATTCCAACTCCACTTTTTGTTTTATTCTTTTGGTTTTAACGACTCCTAAAACAGTAACAATGAGAAGGTGTCCTTGTTAAGCCTACTATTTCTATTTTGAGTCAGTGCAATTTATGATTGTACCACAGCAATTTTTGTAGGTGTCTGGTTGGACAGTAAACAGGACCTCCATATTCAACGAATTTTTAAAATATCATCTCTGCTATACTTATGTCTGCGTAATCACACCTGTATTTTATCGCTTCCTATTGAGAATTATTTGCTGCTCCCAAGCTACTCATGTTTTAACTTTTGTTAGTGCTATGGTGAATTGATGTCAAGGCGATTGTTTAGTTTCTCTGTTTACAGATTATCTGCACTTTTCTCTCCTTCTGAATGCCTCCGATCGGATTAAACAATTCAATGCAATTTTTGGAATGTAGGATGATAGTTTTTTGAATGGAGTGCAGACCTTGTTGTGTGCCACATTGATAATCTTTTTCTCAAATCGATGCATCGTTGAACCTTACGTTGTAACTCTAGGTAGCATAGGTGTTAAGATTGCGTGCTAGAATACAGTTTATTATCCAACTTACTGACACCCCGCGGAGATGCGCATTACGAATGATTATCGATCCTCGTCAGAGCACTTTCACTACCTCTGTTTTACACGATTCTTCTGGTGCACGACAGCTAAAATGGGTGGTTACGAGGGCTCCTCAAGGGCTTCTTTAAGAACTTTCTGGAAGGATTTCGCATTGAATCTTCATCTGATCGCAATACATCCAATCCGTGCTTTCCCTAACCTCTGCCGCTCCACTAGACTTGAAGGAAATCATTGAAATCAACAACATCAACCCCAAATGTCTGTTAGCATGTCTTCTAACCAAATGACGAGTGCTAAGGTAAGGCCATCATCCTTGTTCCTCATCAGATGAATGGATAAGTCATCCCATCCCTTTAGAGACTGAGCACACCTAACTTTCTCACCTCACCAACCAATAGGTATTGGCACCGATCGAGTTTCAACTCTCCCCCTCTAGCACAACTTTTTACTGCTGGAATGCGACTACTGTGTGCCTATTACCATTCGAACAGGTTCTCCTTATTTAATTAAGAAGGGCTATGTTAGCAATCCCACTCTGAAAATGATAGCTCTCGGACTTTTTGGTCTTTGCACTAATTGGATTTGGAGTTTCACATAGAAGCCGATTTGTCATCAGAATTTTTTTAGCTGGTCTTTCGAGTTTTCATAACCTTATTTATGAAGTCTCTAGGTTGTAATTCGACGGTAGGTAATTTTTGTTCCCTGCCATGCAGTTGACCTCCCTCATCCATGCTTGCCCTTCCATCACTATACTTCATCATCCGACCTCAGTACCATCGCAGGAAGACGATGATCAGGAATCCTATCGCTCCTTTTGACTGATGGTGTGGAAGGCGACTATGTTTGTGTTATTGAAGTCGTGAGAACCACAAATTTCAGCTGACGTTCATCTTTAAGTCTTAACTCCAATGTAAGAATGTTTCTCATCTGATTAATGGATTCTGAGAAAGTGCATCGTCTCGCTTTCTCAGGCAATCACCACCAACAACACCGCCATCTCAGTTGCTGAGGTCTCAGCAGGCAGTGTCGCTGTGGTCGGACGGAGTCGTGTTGGACAAATTGCAGAGGCACTTCGAGCCGCCGGGGACACCTCGGTGCGTCTTGTCTGCGCTATATTCTCCTCTCTGGTGCCTGAACTCCCCGCGCGCATTGATTAGGAAACTTGAGGATAGAAACGTTCGATGGTTTTGCTTCCCCATCCATCTTCCACCCCAAATTCTTCGATTACATTTTGCGATCCTTCACCTAACTATTTTGGCCGATTGCTTGGTTTGTATAAAAGATCCGCCGCTGCTTGCACGATCCCCAAACACGCAACAATCGCATTCAGTTAACATCATGTGTTTCCTTGACACACCATAAAGAGGCACCTATTTTGTGAGTTTGTCCCCATTTTATGTGAAGGACAGAGGAAATTCGCCACTGATATCTGGGTCGTCCCTATAAACGAGATGATCAGCGTGCCCAGGAATTGAGCGTGTAATTGATAAACTGCTGTCTACAAGATGAAGCGAGTTAGCAAACCGCCGATTTTTAGAATAACTATTCTACTTCGGCTGGGGTGATATTCGACCCTACTTACCAATTACTGCCATCTCATAAGTCAAGTCGCATAGAAGCAAGGTTGTACATTTTAAAGTCCAAATAAAGGTATAATCCTTCGTTCGCAATCAGTTGGTGGCAATTGTAGTCTCATTTGCCGGACATGTATTTTCTGCGTGGATTTCGCCTGTAACGGTAATGCGCGTGACAGTTTAAATACTAACAAAAAAGTGGGAAAAGGTGGCTCACGAGTGAAGGAGTTGATGCCTCAACGGTCGAATGGCGGCTTTTTCTATCTTTGATACATCTACAAGATCTGAGCACCGGTGTCTTCGGTGCTTCAGAGGTTGTTTCGCAGTCCCAACAACTGAAAAATAAAAAAGGAAAGCGTCATAGAGCAAGGTTTGGCGGTACTCGCACAATGCGCGATCGTATGTGTGCGTGCCCGCATTAATCGCATAGTGCGATCACTTGACGCAGTGATCGAAGAGGCAGCAAAAAGGATCGCCACTGCTGCTAGCAAAAGCATGAAGGATTGACCAATCAGAGGGGAAAATAACCTCAGTCGAGTGCTGAAGGCAAATTAGTACGTCAAAAGTGCAAAAGTTGTGGAACGATGCTGCTAAAGAGTTAATACCAACAATTGCAACAACCGCATTTCGGCTGGTGTTGAGAATACTTGACGTCCCTGCCACCATTTATTAAGCAAAATATTTTGGGCTATTAATCTTAATGCTATCATAACTGCGAAAAACATCAAGTGGTGCTGCGTATATTCTTCTCCGCTTCACTGACCTCGACGCCATCCAGCTTTGCTGTTCACTTGATCGGGTTGCGGAGACTTTGTGATTGCCTGAGAGAAGTTGATATTGTGAAGGCATGATTGATCCTCCTCCATACGTTCCATTCTCATGCATTCGGCTAGAAGGTGTGGCCTGTCATAATAACTTCATGTGAGTTATCGAACACTGTAACCAAGGCTCACAACTCACAGAACTCTTCCGCACTGACAACTTTAACGGGAAGAGGCTTATCGACTGATGGAGAAAAAGAGATAGCAGCTTCCAAGTGGTTAATCTGAGGCGCTTCAAACTCTGCCACGTCGATGGGCTTCCAAAATCGGTGGAATGACTCCAATCTAACTCTCTGCTTTTGGGATCCGGTCTCCTCACTAGGAAGGATAATTGATCCTTCTGGTAATTCACGCCGTAGTTCCTTCAGATGCTTCCTTCAAAGAAATATATACGTGAGCGATTTGGAGGAACCGAATTTTAACCTACCTTGATTTTCCAAGAGGTCGTGCGGGCCCGCCACGATGAAGATTTTGAAGGTGTTTTGAAAGCGAAGAAGAGGGATGGCCTCTCAACTCCCAGGGCAACTTGTCGGTAAGAATAACCAATGGTTTCATATTAATGTGGTCTTCATCTTTTTTTTTAATTTCCCCCACTTCCTCTCTCTCAGGAGTCAATGTGATCCGCTGATCGGAAGGAAGAGAGAGAGGTGGGACTTCAACAAAATCGTCTTCTTCGACCTCTTCTTCTATTGCCGTCGTAGAAGCCTCCGAAAGTTCCTCAACGAAATGCACAGCAGAAAATTGATTCACAGCCTTATTCAGACGAGCCAGTATAAGTTCGAGTTCTTCTTTGTCATCAGTAAAGATTGATGAAAGTTCCAAGCTATTCCCGAAAAGCCGCGCTAGCTAGGTAAGGAAAAAGCAAGGAATAACAGCATCGTTCGTCACAGTACAGTTGATAAACAGTTATTCTAGATATTTCCCTTGCCTAAGCAAATCCGTAAAGTTGCGAATAGACTTAGTTAAAGACGTTACCACGTCACTCTAGCCTATACGGGATCTCATGTTTCACTTATGCCCTCATCATTCTGACATAATGAGTAAAAAAGCTTTCACAATTATGGAAACAAAATCAAAGCTAAATGGGGTGCCACTACGATAGCCAAAGCAAATAAGCACAACATCGAGGAGGCGCTGATGTTTGCAATTTGAGAAGCAATAGATAACCTTTAAGCAAGCAGTCGCGATAAATCCACTAGCGCTTTAACAGGATGACCGTCTAGCACATTCACCTAGCATAACCGAAAGATATACATGCCTCAAGGTACTCCGACACTACTGCTCTGTGCTTCATCGCCAAACTAGTAAATTCCCGTCCAGAATCCCGTAAAATTCGCACATCGTCATTCAGTTTGAGTTGTACTTCAGGAAGCAGCAAATCAGACTCAACAGCTGCCCTTGTGAAGTTAAGGGAGAAGGTGATATTCACTTCTCCCGAAGTATGAAAACCGTGCTCTCGATAATCACTTGGACTGGACGCCCCAGAGGCAGTTAAGTCCTCCATATGAAAGGGATCGGGAACTAGTAGCTTCAAAACGCCTTCCAAAGATTCCAGATTCTCGGCAATAAATTGGTGATGTTCTACGGAAAAATCCGATAATATTTACACAATTATGTCAACTAATGACTTAATTAAGTAGACACTTGGCATATACCTCGATAAGCGTCCCTAGCCGCGAGCACCCGACGCCGAATTACAGCATCTGCCATTTGAGCTCTTCTATGCCGCTGGTTCTCCTCCCGTTCCAGTGCTTCCAACATATGAGCTGCATTTTTTAAACGGACCGTTCCACCGCTCTGTTTAAGAGGAGTGCGTAAGTACCGCATAACAGAGGCGAGCTGACCCCATGCTTGTGAACTAAGTGTGGCACAAACACCCTTGCGTTCCCACCGAAACAACATTTCGAGCATTTCCTTCTGCATTTCAATGGCAGCTGATTCTGGTGGTGGTAGCGCTTCATCAAAGCTTGTGGTGGGAATACAGAAGGGCAGAATGTCCTAAATAATTAAATGATGCATTAAGTGAGACTGTACCTGCAAATGCAGCAGAATATTGTCCTGAACCTCGACAGCCAGTGATCCTTGCAGGGTCTCGGTAGTCAAGAATTTGATTACTTTGACAACATTACACCGAATTCGAGAATGAGGTTTCTGAATTTGCCGAAACAGAAGCCGCAGCACATTATCGCGATCGGTGGTAGATCCACTAAGTAAATAGGAACTGCGCTAAGTACTTGCCAAATAATCAGAACCTTAAAAAACCGTGGGAGCACACCTAATTCGTTTAACCAAGTCAGAAAGAAGATCACTGTTCAAGACTTCAGATCCACCTGCGGTAAGTCGGTCAAGTAGTTGTTGCAAAGTAATGGGTGGCGACAAATTTTTCGATTTGCTAGACGGTTTAGATCTCCTGGATACCTTCATCCCAGCTGTGAATGAAACGGAAAAAGTATAACTTCAAAAAGACGCATAAGCACGAAAAATAAAATAGAAAGTAAAGATTGTTGTAGGATGCAAAATATATTTCAGGTCTTTGAAGGATATTCAGGTTGCATTTTTTTAGACGGGAGGTCCTACAAAAAAGGAAGCATGACCCAACAAGAAGAGCATTTTACCAGAAGCTTAACCCAGTTCTCATTGTAGGCGCTACAGTCGGGCTGTTCAGAAAACAATAGACAAAATTCGCCCGTTTTCACCAATTCGCCGTACCGACCAACATTCAGTGTGAGGCAGCCGTTTCTAACAGTCGTATTCCTAATGAGGACAAAGTAGAAAAGTCGATAAAGCATACCCTTGAGTCAGTTGGATAATATCGCCAGGAGCTATCAAATTCCCCTTTTCGTTCCAAACAGACATATTGATGCATCCCGTGCGATCAGCAACTTTAACCGTCCGAACTTCGTTTCCATCTTTTATGCGAACTGGAGAGCCTGTATATCAACCGAAACCGAGTAAATTCATGATAAACCGTAATTTGATACGGAAAGCGATTTGAAACATGAGGAGAACGACTAAAAACGAGGAGCCCATGTAGTAATAATGAATACAGTCTCGATTTAACTGACCTATTTCGAGAACGATGAATATCACACATACGCGTTTCATGTTGGGCTTTAAATCCTTGATTAATAAGCTCGAATCCTTCACCTCAGCCATTGGGCAAAAACAGAAACCAACGAGGATTTGCAAAAAGCGGCTCCGTGATAACAATTTTAAAAAGTGTTTTAATGATCATCAATTGAATCGATCAATTTGCTTTAAGTAAAAAAGGTCGCCTGTTTTAAGAAAAGATTAGAATTTTAAAACGAATATGGAAAACATTAAAAAATTATCGTCTAATTTAAAGTGTGAGCTGCAAAAGCGGACAAAATCTGTATGCTAGTACGTTCAATATTTGTGGTTTAAACGCTAATTTAGTGATGCAACCTAAGCTAAATGCTTACTTATTATGTAGCATCCACCAAGCGGAAGGAGGCGGTAAATGAAGCTAGATTCATTTTTCCAAAGAGAACAACGCAACTAGGCCTAAGCACGGCACGAAGATCAGCCCACACAACCAAGGACCAGACAAATCCTAAAGTGACCCCTGATTGTCAGGTAATCACACAAACAAAGCATTTTATATTACAATCTATCCGCATTCGCAGCCGCATGCAAGTTCTTAGACAGTTGAAGTTGTAGGAACCGCCTGCCCTCCCTAATGCCCTTTAACCGCGGACTTTGCAAAAGAGTTAGTTGCGATAGGTTTATAAGACACAGAACACAGGAAGAACATGAACATGAGTACACATGAGCCGAATAGCAGATATCATCCGGAAAGAGAATCCTCATGATCTTCACGCAACGAGTTCGTGATTGGTTGACTTTCCGTCCCGCCGCTATAAAGGCAAAATTAAACACTCCACTATATATTGTAGAAGGCAATTCGCAAAGCTAACCTATGTTTTCTAAGGTAGGAAGTGTATGTAATGCTCTGTTATGTGATCACATGACGGTTGGAGTTTGCTTTAGGAATTGTCTTGCCTTGTACTCGTGGGC